>CAJHQP010008774.1:0-25338 GCA_905132765.1 Moricandia arvensis
TTTTTTAAAAGATATTTATATTAAATAAAATAGATAACGTATTTATAATATTTGTAAGTATTTACAAAAAAGTTGGATATTCGGCAAAGCAGTTTTGAAGTAAATTACCAATATATTATTCCTTCAATGACATAAGATCCCTGATCCCCTGATCCCCTGATCCCTGTCATGTGTTCCCAAATAAACCACACGTGGTGGGATTCACAATATCGAAGCGGCTTTGAAACATGAAAGCACGAAGATGAATGACAGAGACATGACAAGCTCTCCTTCTTTCTCCTTGCTTATATTTATAGACATTTGAAGTTTGATTATAGTTTGTTTTTTTTATATTTTCGTTCAGTTTAAAGGACAGATAAAATCGTGCAAAAGCGTATTTCCCGCAAATGGTTCCTCGTGAGACTCACTGTCCAGTGTTACACGACCAATTAATTTAGCCCCAACTGAGTAGTTATTTATTTATTTATTTTTTTTTTTTTTTGTCAACAGTTATTTATTTATATAACTGAGACAAAAAATCTGAATGAGACGATTGCTCCTAACATGTTCATTCCATGATTCAGAAACACACAACACAACAAAGATACAGATAACATCTATATTATATAAATGTAAGCGTGGTTTATGGCCGTTATCAAATATATATGCATTATTGTTTATGATTTACAAGTTAGTTTGTCTACTTGGTAACAGCTTCTTCGAGCTCTCTTAAACCACCACTTTCTGTTCAATTTCTTCTATAAGCTCTTCACGCCATAGCTCTGCTCTTGCTTTCTCTTCTATGTCTTCTTGCTGCATCATAGATTCATACATACAGCAAACACACACAATAACAACTCTATCCATAAAAAATGCTTTATTCAATCTATAATAGTTGTAATGTTACTAAATTGTAATGTACTAAAAAAGTCTATGGCCCGACCCAGCCTAACCTGGACCAAACCGGCCCAAACTAAATAGACCAAACCACCCGCTAAGCCTTGAATCCACTGTTACCAGAGTTCAAAGCCATCTACATGTTTTGCTCTCTTTATCCCAGGCTAACCACTTAGGCATATAGAGTGGTCAAACCGGCCTTAAACCGGTTCACATGGTCAGGCTCTACAAATACTAGTGTGGGATGGTCCATGACAACATCACCAACTATAGTTTATAACTTTCAAATGTTAGAAAGAGAGATACGTACAGTTTCATAGACCCAATATCCAGTTCCATCACCTCCATCTCCACGGTACTCCTCTGAGTCATAGAATGGATCCTATATATACAACATCATTATTTAAAACCCCAAATGCTACACAAATAGAGATCAAAAGATTCGATTAGAGTTGAGTTATTTTCCCATACTTTTGGCGGAACCAAAGTACAGACATCCCCAACAAGTGAACATGATGTAGAACAAATCTGCCAGATCAAGATCAACATATCAACCAAATTGAAGGGGAAAATAAACTTTTTTCTTGTCTTAATGAACACCAAAGAATTTGCTACTTACAGACATTCTTGATGGCTTTATACTTAGATGCCACACATGTTTCTCAGTAATGATATCACGCATCCCTTCTATTTGTTGGAACCATCACAGCCATTAGTGGCAAATCATGTGGCAATGCCTTCCTTACACATAAGCTTCCTCTCATCACATTCTTTTCCCTCCTCTCATTCTGTTCATGTATGAGAATTATAAAACGTAAAATTCTTAACAAGAACAAGCAGATTCTTAACTAAACTTGTAGTTATATACAATCACTTACTGCAGATAGCCAATATCCATGATTTGTCCCTGAAATCTGCTTAGGCTATACAGCACAAAACACATTTTCTTAACTATTTTTTCTCTAAAATAAATGAAATATAAATGATGACATTATTTGTTAGTATATGAAAGTATTTATTTGTACCGAGTAGCTTGAGGATGAAGGGACATGAAGGTGTGTGAAGGTGAATGCTTCAGCCATTGATACTTCCTTTGATAAGTGGCAGTGGGGGAGATATAAGACACAGTGTTGCTGCAACTTTCTATTATTTATTTTAAGATTAGATTCTTGGAGACAAAACATATGTGGACAAGAGAATCAGTCTCCTCCACTCTTTAACTCTTGTCCTACATAAACAAAGCGCGTGTTAGCAATTACACAACAAATTGTAGTCTTCTAAAAGCACAGGTTAACAACCATTGCTATAAATTGCTAAATCTCCGCTAGTCCTCGGTGTTTTTACTTCAACCCGAAATATTTACCTAAATTCGAACCGAAAAAATCAAAACCGGATCCAAACTGCTATACAAAAATATTTGAACGAGACTTATGAACTTAGAATTTTGGAATTTTGTTATAATTCGAACCGAACTGAAATCCGAAGTAGGATCCGAAGATATCTCAAATTAGTTAATTATGTTGATGTTTTTTATATATGTTAAGGTGATTTATATATTTAGAATATTTAAAATATTTTTATCGTTTGTTTTACTTGTTATTTTGAATACTTTTTAGTTAATTAAAATAATTTAACTAATTTTAATTATATTTGTGAATAATTAATATATTTTGAATTTTTTGTCAATTAAAAAAATATTATTTTGGACGATTTTAAACATTGTTTACAATTCGATCCGAATCAAACCCGGAAAGAATCAAATCGAACCAAACCTGATCTGATATTTAGTAAAACCTGAATGGAACTTACAAATATAATGCTAAAAATCTGAAAATTCGAATCAACCCAACCGAAACCAACGGCTGCCGAACGACCAAGCCTAATCTCCCGTCTAAAATGATAACGTTCTTTCTGCGCATATTAGCAACTGTCGGAACATGTTTATCCTTCAAGTGCGCATGTTAGCACCCTTAAGTAACGTGTATATTCATCCAAAAGCGCATGTTAACACGCATAAGTAACGTGTATATCCATCCAAAAGCGCATTTTAGCATCATTTTCCAGAAAGTTTCAAACCTTCGTCTTCTTCCCGTGTCTCCCTTTAACCTCTAATCTCCTCTCACAGAGGTGCAAAAGATTCCGCGCACGATGGGATTACTCGATCTAGAGAAGCACTTCGCCTTCTACGGTGCGTACCACAGCAACCCGATCAACATCATAATCCACATCATCTTCGTCTGGCCCATCGTCTTTCACAGCCTTGCTCCTCCTCTACCCCGGGACCCCAATTTTCGACCTTTCTCAATCAGGGCTTCCTCAATCGCTGACCCTCGACGGCGTTCTCCGGTTAAACGTCGGGTTTGTCTTAACCGTGGTTTATGCTCTGTTCTACATCTGTTTGGATAAAAGATCTGGTTTTGTGGCTGCTCTCATGTGTTTCTCTTGCTGGGTTGGTTCTAGCTTCCTCGCTGCTCGGTTAGGATCTTCTCTATCCTTAAAGGTTAGATTTTTTTTTTTTAGTCAAAAACGTGATGTTTGTGAGATAAAGGTTGAGTCTTTTTGTGTAGGAGTGTATTTATGGGAGAGGTATGTGTATCTATGTGTGTGTTTTATGCATTTATTGTTCATTGTCTTTGATTCTTTGACTTAGATATTAGCTACAATGATTTGTTATTCCTCTCTATGGGTCTCTTCATTGGCTGTAAACGTTTGAGACAGCAGTAATGATATTGTGTCTGTCTTATGGCTTTGAACATGTGTGATAACTCATTGCAGTTTGTTCTGATGCAAGATTCTGATGCTTTGGTCGGGAGACTTGTAGGTTTTAGTGATGTGTTGTTGATTCATTATTGAAGAGCATTTTGATGTGTGTTTGGTGACAATTTGTTGTTTTTGGTTACCAAGATTAGTAATGGTCTCTGATTTTTTCGAGTCTGCACCACCTGTTCAACTAAAGTTCAGGGTTTTAAAAAGCATTTGAAGGAACATCTGTTAACTTTTAGGAGGTTTAATATGTATCATCAGTGTTCTGATTCATCTGATTAGCTTTGTTTTGGATTCCGTAGAAAGGTGATAACAGTAAATACGTAAGGAGTCCCTTATTCTGTTCTGTTATATACTGTTACAATTTTCACTGTCTTTTCTCAGGTTGGGATAGCGTCTCAGCTTTTATGTTGGACCGGGCAGTTTCTTGGCCATGGACTGTTTCGAGGTAAGTCCTTTGGCTCTTATACATCATTGTTTTGATTCTCCTTTAGTGTTTAATCATCCGTGTTCATGAGGCCTAAAACAGATGTTTGTTGATTCTTGTCACAGAAACGAGCACCTGCGCTATTAGACAATCTGCTCCAAGCTTTTCTCATGGCTCCTTTCTTCGTTTTACTCGAGGTGAGTTTTTTCTGCTGTGTTGTGTGTTCTATTTGTTCTCTCTGGCTACCTTCTTGTTTCTGACTAGTCCATGAAACCTTAACCAGAAAACTTGAAAAGCTAATGTGGGAACTGTGTGAACGAATTGCAGGTTCTTCAATCGGTTTTCGGGTATGAACCATATCCAGGTTTTCAAGCTCGTGTGAATGCCAAGGTAGAAAGTGACATAAAGGAATGGAGAGCAAAGAAGCAGACCAAGAAGAATAAGCTCACATAAGCTTGGATTTATATAACTGAACAACTTAAAACCCATTGTAATGTGTCCACATTAAAAAACGAGATTATAATAATAAGACAACCATGGATTGATAGATTCGTGTATATAACTTTGAGATTACTAAACAAAAATTTATGTGTTATTACTAGAAGAAAATACCTTCCCACATTTGCAAGTTCCAAACAAAAGATAGAATATTATTTTCATTTCATCAGTCTCTCCGAAAACTGTTTCCAGAATTCTTGAAATCCAACTAATGAATCTCGGTTAGGGATTGAACGATCTTGATAAGTCATTTGCCTTCCAGGGTTCAAAAAATAATCCAATTCACATCCTCTGTGTTTTAGATGTTACGGCTTTTGGGTTTACTTGGTTTGAGGTCTTCATATCGGGTTCATTACTGATGAAATATCTGACATGTTCCTTTACTTCAAACTTCTAGTCTATTATTGATAAATAGACTTTTTCTTTTTAATCTCAAAAATAGTAGAAGCCTTTTGGCCCAATGGTCAAGAATCTACTTCTACACAATTTGGATTTCAATTATTAAAAAGGGCTAAATTTTAGCCATAAATAATTAAAAAACTGCAGTTTCTTGCAAGGTAATGGTGTCCTGCTAGCACAAAACTGTTAACCATGGTTTCGTATATTGGGGAGAACATGTTCCTCATGAGAATGTCGTGTATATGCTCAGAATTGTTCATCGTGGATCCAAATGTTGTGGAGAGTGTGAGTATCAAACAAAGTCCCACCTTAGAAATTTAGATAAGAAGTGTCTAATATATAAAGAAAAGTTCAACTTTTAATTAGTATGAGACGTTTTGAGAAAGAATCTAAAAGTAAATCTATGCATGCCAGACTCTTAGATCCAAAGTGGACAATATCGTACTAATAAGATAAGATATAGTTGGACATGGGCTTTCACAATCCCAATAATTGGTATCAGAGCGGTATGACAAAGATTTGCAAGAAGACCAAAATACTCTTCAAGTTGGAATCTGTGGCAGAAACTAGTCAGAAAATCATGGACCACGAGGCCTTTGGGAAGGAATCTAAAAGTAAATCCAGGCGGACCAGACTCTAGGCCGAAAGTGGACAATATCGTACTAATAAGATAAAATAGAGTTGGACATGGGGCTTCACGATCCCAACAGAGAGCACTATATCAGTATTGAGGTGAAGAACCAAAAAGAAACAATGTAAGAAAGGATGATGAAGACACAAGAATGATATAGATGAATTATCCGTACACTTTGATCATATCTTGACCTGAAATGGAATGCAAGGCAAGAAAGGTTTAGGAATGAACAAAGAATGTAGGACAAGTATTCAGAAGAGTCTTGTGATCATTTCTGGTCAATATGGACATCGGAGGAAGCTGTCAAGAAGAGAAGTCAAATGTTGCCTTAAGAATTCAAATACGACCAGATGTCTCTTTCACTCCCTAAATTTGTGCCCTTGTCTCTTTTTGTTTAGTCTTTATTTAATTATTTTTGGTTGTCTATCTCTTATGTAACAAAGATCTGAATACAAGCAAGGAGAACGAGTCTCCCATTCGATTACACACACACACACACTCTCCCTCTCTCAACTCGTCCATATTCTCTCTACTTGTTCTTCATCATTCCTCATTTGTTCTTCATCAAATAATTCATTGTATTTCATTCTAAACATCATAATTTCTTATTCTAACATGATATTAAAGCTTTAAGCTTCTAAACTCTTTAAATTCCGCAAAATCCATTATGTTCTTCCACTTACTATGTTTTCCAGTTACTCTGTTTTTAGCTACTCTATTTTACTCTTGTCTACTCTGTTCTTTTCATTCTGTTATCAGAGTATCTTCATTAGGGCATCTAAGCTCCTCAACTATCTGGTCATTCAAAAATCTCATTTTGTTTTTGTTTTTTAAATTTATGTGTTGTTCAACTTTATCCACTGAACATTAGCTTTATCCATTGGGTAAAAGAAAGTCTACCATGGAAATAGAAAGGAGAAGCTTGATTCTAGTAACCCTTGAGGGTCCTAACTACTTACTTTGGTCAAGAGTGGCAAGAGTTACCTTGGGAAGTCATGGACTTTGGCACAACCATATCATGAAGGCTGAAGCTTCAAAGATGATGATTCAAGAGGATGGTTAGGTTACTTGCTTGAGGGATGAAGAAAAGTGGGTCAGAGAGGACCAACAAGCACTTGGGATCATCCACAACTCTATATCATAACCAATCTTGGAGGCTTACTCACATTGTGAAACTGCTAAGGATCTTAGGAGAGTTTTCAAATAGTGTATGGGAATCTCTCCAACCTAAGCTGTGAGTTTGAAGTCAAAAATATTATCAACAACCTGAACCAAGAGGAAGTAGAGTTCAATCAGTAGTTTGGCAAGTTCATAAGCTTAGAGGCAGAGATGGATGTGCTCAGGCCCTTCTCCTTAGATCAAGGGGTTATCAAGTAAATATATGAACAAGACAAGGTCTTCAACCTTCTCATGAACCTAAATTCATCCTACAATCAATTAATCAAGCATATTAAGAGAGAAGACAAGCTCCTCAACCTTGAAGGTGTGTGTGCTCTGGTTCAAAGAGAACAAGTATCTCACACTCTCTTAAAAGAGAAAGGAAGCCAGAACCCCTTTTAAAAGATATGCACAAAAAGAAAGGAAAGATGGTGCTGGTACTTGGATACAAAAAGGTCAAGAAAATACATGTCAGGAAGGGTATTAAGCAAAGCTGGTTTGATACCAAACCTGTTGGAAGAAAACTCAAGGAGGATGAGAAAAAGATTCTTAAGGGAGCATCCATGTATCCAGTCTTCATAAGAGACTCTAATGGAGGAAGAGTGTGGAACAAAGCAATGATCAATGATGGCCCCATCAGAATGAGTGATATTGAGCCTCTAATTAAAGCTACCAAAGCCATTATCTCCTCCAAGAAGTACGGTACAAATTCCCTTGTTTCTAAGCCAATTATAATAGATTATGCAGCTAGTCATCATATGATTAGTCATAAGAATCTAATTAGTAATGTTAGGCCTGCTTTAGCGAATGTAGTAGTAGCAAATGGTAATAAGGTGAATATATAAGGAATAGGAAACTTTAAGTTGTTTGATAGGGAATCCACTACCTTGTACATGCCTAGTTTTACATCTAACTTACTCTCAGTGAAAAGCCACGGTTGACTTGAATTGTCAGGTTGTTTTTAGGCCTAATGATGTTGAGTTTTAGGACCTTAAGACATGAAAGATGATTGGAGAAGGAAACAACAAAGATGGTTTATACCATCTCCAAAAGACTAAGCCTTCTTATCCTTATAATTCTACTCCTTTATGCATGACCAATTCTAATCTATGTGATAGCACTACTTGACAAGATATAGTAGGACATACACACTCTAGGACATCCACACTCTAAGACATCCACACTCTCGTGCATTAGAACTCATGATACATGATATGTCATTTAGTCACTTGGATTGTGAAGCATGCATCCTGGGAAATCACTGTAAATCTGTGTTTCCAACATCAGTAACCATCTATGAGAAATGCTTTGACTTATTTTAATATTTGAACCTCTCCATGTATGTCTAGGGACAATCACATATATTTTATTAATTTTATAGATGAGAAATCAAAGTTAACTTGCTGCCTTCTAAGGATCGTGTTTAGATGCATTTATGAACTTTCAATCTTATGTTACTACCCACTTTAAGGTCAATGTAAAGGTACTCAGATCAGAAAATGGAAGAGAGTATACAAATCATGCATTCAAGAGTCACTTGGAAAAACATGGCATAATCCACCAAAAAATTGTCCTTATGCACCTCATCAAAATGGAGTGGCTGAAAAAAATAGGCATCTCATGGAGTTTTCTCGATCAATGATGTTCTATGCCAATGTTCCTAAGAGATTTTGGAGTGATGATGTGGTGACAACATGCTACCTTATTAATTGGATCCCAACTAAGGTGCTGAGTGATATATCTCTTTATGATGTGTTAAACCAAACCACACCATCCATTCATCACCTTAGAGTGTTTGGATGTGTCTGCTCTGTGTTGATACCATGACAGCAAAAGAACAAATTAGAAGCAAAGAGTACGAAGTGTATGTTTATAGGCTACTTTTTTACGCAGAAAGGATACAAGTGCTATAATTTTGAAACAAAAGAGTGCTTGTATCTAGAGATATGAATTTTATGGAAGGAAAATGATATCTATGCTGAGAAAAATTGGGATGAGTTCAAAAATCTGTCTCAATAATCAAATAAGGCCAATAACCTGAAAATCATCTTAGAGAATCTTGGAATCATTTTATCAAGGGAAAAGAAGATCACCACAAAAGCTACTCCTACTCAAGTGACTGAACAAGCTGAAAAAATCATTCATCATGATCCTAAAGGGGGCAATGAACAAGAACTAATAAGGCAACATAGTTCAAAAGTTCATGATCAGGATGGTGTAAAAGATCAAGCAACTGAAACTGCTCAAGATCATGAAGAAAACCAAGACCAAGTTCAACCACTAAAAAGAAGCACAAGGATCATGAAGGATCCCTCTGATTGGGTTAACACAAGGGTCTATTACAATAATCAAGCAGTGGCTCATCCAACTTCAGTGGTATGCTCATTTTCGCAATTCTCAGTTGAACATCAAGCATTCATCATTGGATTGGATCAGGATATATTACAAGATCTTATAAAGAAGCAATGAAGCTTGATGAATGGAAAAAGTTAGTTGGAAATGAGATCAATGCCATGATTATAAATGACACTTGGTATGAGAGTGAGGTTCCAAAAGGGAAGAAAGCAGTCTCAAGTAAGTGGATCTTCATAATCAAATACTTGAAAACTGGCAAAGTGGAGAGGCGCAAAACAAGACTGGTGGCAAGAGGCTTCACTTAGACATATGGAGAGGATTATGTGGACACATTTTCACCAGTGGCCAAACTACATACCATTCGAATCATCCTCTCTCTCTTGCAACAAATCTAGAGTGGGGTTTATGGCATATTGATGTCAAGAATGGTTTTTTTCAAGAGCTAGAAGATGAGGTCTACATGCATCATCCACCTGGTCTAGAACACTTGGTCAAGCCTAGAAATGTTCTAGGACTCAAGAAAGCCATCTATGGTTTGAAGTAATCACCAAGACCTTGGTATCACAAGCTGAGTACTACATTAAACGGAAGAGGATTCATGAAGTCAGAAGCTGGTCATCTTGATATATGTGGATGATATAATCATTACATGAAGTGACAAAGAGGGCATCCAAGAAACTAAGGTATTTGTCAAGTCTGTGCTTGATATTACAGATTTAGGTGAACTCAAGTAATTCCTTGGAATTAAAGTATGCTGCTCTAAAGAAAAACTCTTTCTATCCCAAAGAAAGTACACACTTAATTTTTTAATTGAGGCATGAAACCTTGGAGGAAAACTAGCCAAGACTCCACTTGAAGAAGGTTACAAAGTGCTGCGTGAGGGAGAGTTTGAAGATGAACCTTATGGAGACTTTAAGAAGTATAAAAGGATGGTGGGAAAACTAATATATCTTACCATTACAAGACCAAACATATGCTTTGTTGTGAATCAAGTCAGTCAGCATATGCGAGCTCCTAAGGTTCACCATTGGAACATGGTTGAGAGGATCATGAGGTATATAAGGGAAGCTCCATGTTAAGGTGTTTGGGTGAGATGCAATGAAATCATTTAAATAGTTGGGTATTGTGATGCTGATTGGACATGAGATAGGATTGATAGGAGATCAACAATTGGTTATTGTACATTTATTGGAGGCAACCTAATGACTTGAAATAGCAAGAAGCAGAAGGTTGTATCATGTTTAAGTGATGATGAAAAATATAGAGCTATGAGAAAGCTCACCAATGAGTTGATATGGATCACGGTATTGCTTGGAGACTTGGAAATTGAAACAAAATCACTCACCACAATGCATTGTGACAATCAAGCAACCATTCACATTGCCAGCAACTCAGTCTTCCATGAAAGAACAAAACACAATGAAGTAGACTGCCACAAGGTTAGAGAAGCTGTGGAGAAGCAAATCATCCTACCTTGTTATACAAGAAGTGAAGACCCGCTAGCTGATATCTTCATCAAGACAGCAAGTACCAAAGTTTATGAGTTCATTCACTCTAAGTTGGAATTCATAGACCTCACATCTCACTGACTTTCCTAGCATGGAGACATCTACTCTTTTTCCTTAGTGTATTTTGTCACACTGGATTTTGCACACTAAAGTTTTAATGAGGGAGGTTCTTCATGCTTCTAAGCTTGATAATTCCCTATAGTCAAGCTTGGGGGGGAGTATTTAAATGAATAACCAAAAAGAGACAATGTAAGAAAGAATGATGAAGACAGAAGAGTGATCCACATGGATTATCTGTACAGTTTGATCATATCTTGACCTGAAGTAGAGTGCAAAGCAAGCAAGGTTTAGGAATAAACAAAGAGTGTAGGGCAAGTATTTAGAAGAGTCTTGTGACCCTTTCTGGTCAATATGGACGTTGGAGGAATCTGCCAAGAAGAGAAATCACATGTCGCCTTAAAAATTCAAATGCAAGCAATTGTCATTTTTCCTTCTTAAACATATGCCTTTGTATTTTTCTGTTTAGTCTTTATTTAATCCTTTCTGGTTGTCTATATATTATGTAACAAAGCTCTGAATACAAGTAAAGAGAATCAGTCTCCCATTCTAATTACACACACTCTCTCTCTCTCTCTCAAACTCATCCATACTCTCTCTATTTATTCTTCATCATTTTTCATCAAATACTCCATTGTTCTTCATTCTACACATCATAATCTCTTATTCTAACAATCATGGAATAATGTCTCAAAAACACTGTTCACCATAATCACACATCTTGGAAATAGTTGAAGATCATGAATTACTTGCAACGGCTTACTAAAGTTCACAACAAAGCAAAATAAAGAGACACAGAAAACTTAAAAAAATCTTTTTTGTATATTAAAAATCCTTAAAACGATTTTCATAAATTTGTTTAATTAGGATTACTTTCAGTCACACAACTAGAAACAAATTAATGTCTCATCTCTACCAGATACAAAAGTCCAGTTGTACTCACAAAGTCACTCACCCTATATCCAAGTCAAGCCGTCAAGCACATTCCACTTGGTGTAGCTTTTTCTCTCTTAATATATAACATAGATCTAACCCACGGTCATATATCTAGATAGACATAGCACATAGTATTCTCTTTACCAACATTGTGATAACACCAAAACTTCTTGTTTGTCAAACAAGCAAAACTTCCACAGCCAATAGTAAGATGACACATCATTCTTCAATAACCTCACTCTTTTAGATATAACATGAAGCATCTTTATGTGTAGCACTTCCTCTGTTGCAACATAACCAAGTTTCTTTTTTTTATCAGAAAAAAAAAACATTTAAGAAAAAATGACAATAGCTTTTTATTTTTTATTTTTTTAATAAATTCTTTTAATTTTAAACTCACCTCTAAAACCACAGTCCATAACTCTAAATCCTAAGTTTTAAACTTAGTTAACTCAAAATATAAATATATATATATATATATATATATATATATACAATTTTTAATAAAATTTATTTTAATCATTTCTCTTTAAATTCTATTTTTTGTAGCAAGAGCTAAAAAAAAACTGTTATTGGATATTTCTCTTTAAACTATAAATATAGTATATCAAGCTTATCTACAATATAGATAAAATTATTTTTTACATTTTGATGTTTCAAAACATTATTTAAAACATTAGGTTTTTACAGCATTTTTGATTTTACAAAAGTTTAATAGATATAATTGAGACAATAAAAGTAAAGCTAATGAATACAAAATTATTAGTCAACAAAATATATTATTTAAATATGAAGAACCTATATATATATATATATATATATATATATATATATATATATATATATAGACAATCGATCACATGCCTGAGATGAATACAAATACTTCTAATAAATCTCGTAAAGATTTAAGATAAGTATTTTGGTATTTTTCTAGTTTATCTAATCTAAACATGATTCCTCTACAAATTAATTTATTATCTGCAAATAAATAAGTTACTGTATTTAGACCTGAGATTTAATATTCGTTGTCCGCTCCGAATTCGTTCAGATCTGCTCTGAAAAACAGATATTACGGATCTGAGAATCCTGATACGGATCCGGATAGTCAAATTTTAGATCCGGATCCAGACACACTATATTTTTAAAAATATTCAATATATAATTATAATATATATATGTATATATATATTATATATAATTTATACTAGATAAATCAATTAAATTTTTATTAAATTTGGATGTTTTTTCAATTTTTTTTTACAAAAAATTAAATAAAAAATAATAAATTAATTAGTTTTAATTTAATTTTAAAATTTCTAATTATTTTTTAAATGAATTCGAATATCTACGAGTATTCAGATTTTAGTCTGGTATCCAGAAACCCGAATCCAAATCTGGATAACGATTTTACGAATCCGACGGAAACAGAGATCCGATATGTCCCACTCTTAGGCCTTGATTGGTGCAGCTGTTGATTAAGCATTATGCCGCAGTAGTTGTATGTTCTCATTAAAAAATTTAATTAAATAATTGGTAAAGCATTAGCAATGTACAATTTTAAAATTACATAAAAGTTAGTATATAATATATTTATTTTAAAATAATACATATATATAATATTAATAATAATGGTTTCATGAAAATAATGAATCTTATTTAATTATATAGATTAAATTATATTTTAAAAGTGAAATATTATTCTTTTAAATAATTAAATATAATTTTTTAAATATATATAATTTATGTAGGGATATAAAAGTTATTTATGATATTATTAAATAAAATAAATTAATTATATATATATATATATAAATTATCATTATTTATTTACTGGTAGAGGAATAAATCATTCATATACAAAATTATTATAAAAATTACTATATAATATATAATTTATTTTTTTCTAAATAATATAGATATGTTTATATTTATAATATATATAAATATACACTATATTATATTTTGTTTTTAAAAATAATGAATGATATGTATAATTATATAAAATATATTATATTTTGAATGTGAAATACTGTTCTTTTAAAAATATTTAGTCGCAATTTTATTTTGGAACATACAATTTTTATTTTGGAAAATACAATTTTTTTTTAAATTATGAACATAATTTTTATATTATAAATAAAATAAATTGATATATATAATTAATTCTATTTTTTATTATTCTAACTGCAAATATTCTACAAAAGCTTCATATGAAAGCATTGAGTAAAGAGCATTTAAAGAGCATTAGCATCTTGTAAATGCTTTCTTAAATGCTTTTCAGATAAATGTTGATTGGACAATGAAAAGCATAATGCTTATGATAATGCTCTGTCAATCACACTCTTAGTCTGTATTTGTAAATGAGATCCTCAGTTTAGATGAAAATAAATAAAATGATAGAAAGTGAATATAACGAAAATTAAATAAAATTCATTTCATTCATGTATAGCAAAATTTATCATGGAATAACTATCTTTGTATTTTATCTATTTATTTTTGGAATTAATAGAGTGTGTATTACATCCATTCATGTCAAATGATAATTTTCTTAAATTAATAAAATAAATCGTTTCATATTATTTAATTCCAAAAATAACAATCTTGTTGCAGCCTTAAGTGTTTCCCCTCCATAAGAAAAGTTTATAGTTAACATGCATATTTTTTTAGATCAAATGTATATATAATAGTAAACTCATTTTTGTCTTCTCTGATGTCACATTTTTGTAGGAAAATAAAAATTTAAATTGAATGGTAGAGATTGCTTCCTTTGGAAATTTAATGGTGCATTTTAGTTTAGTTTAAATGCATGACATTATTAGAGCATGTTTATTGGCAGTCTCTTCACAAGGGTTCTTAAATTTTCTAAGAAATATTTTTTAACTTTTAACTAAGAAAACTTAAGAACCGTCTCTTAAATAAGAGACTTAAGAGTCGTCTCTTAGCCAAATTTTTTTTAAAAAAAAAACAAAAAAAAGTCAAATTATGCTAAAAACCTCAATTTAAGAAACCGCTGATAACATGACCTACTACTCTAAATAGGTGTGTCTTAACATTTCATTTTTGAATCACTGCTTCTTAAAAGACACAACCCCTAAAAGACACAACTCTTTTAAAATTTCTTCCAACAAACATTACTTCATATATTATCTTTCTTACTTTCTTTTTCTTTTATTTTTTTTTGGTAAAAAAAGTTTGTATAAAAATTGTAAAAGAAATTGTAAAAAAAGTTCTTACTTTCTTTTGCCATTCTTTTTACTCCCATTCAATTATATTTTCATACAATCTACAGATTTTCTACGTCAATTACAGTGATATTTTTTTGTTATTGAAACAATTGTTTGGCTCTCCTAATTTTTTCCATGTAAACCACGGCCATGGCGGTTTCAATTGACTTTTTTTTTTAATTAATCGAGAGCGTCCCAAGCCATGGTCCAGACTAAATTGACATCTTTTTAAACGAAGAAAATGAAAAACACGACAGAAAAGTTGTGAAGCCATCGAGTACACTTGCCAGTAAATTTTGCACCCAAAAGGAGAAAACTTATGAATCGACCAAAATAACAGCTTCTTGTTTTTGATCACATATATGTTGATAACCCAAGAGAGATACGAGGGGATTCAGGAGATCACCAACAGCATAAAAAGCCATTGATAATAGCATGAGATGTTAAGCTAGATGGATCTCTAATTTAAAATTAATTAGTGATACGTAGATTAACTCATCTATCTTATATATATTAAGGATCTATTCGAACTATCAATGTAGAGATTTTGTCTCTAATACGTCTTCACAAGATGATGGTTTTTTGAGCGTCAATCTCGAAATGTTTGGACAATGATCGATAGACTGACTTTGTACTTGATCGATAATGGATTGGGTTGGAGTATTTAGATCGGACTCTGATACCATGTTAAGCTAGATGGAATTTCAATCTAAAACCAATTGGTGATAAATAGATTGACATATCTATCTTATATATTACAAGGACTCATTTCAACTATCGATATGGTGGGAGATTTTGTCTCTAATATAAGATACGGTAGACTGATACAAAGAAGAAACAAATATATTTTTCATCAAGTGAACTTGATGACACATGAAACATCAAATGAGAGATTTTGTAATGTAAGCAATGATCACGTGAAAAATATTTGGTGTTTTTCGGCTCTTATAGATTTTTTGCCATTTGTCTAGACAGTATAAACCTATCAAATTGTATAAAACTCTATACAATTTGTAAGACACTCAGTTAATTTCTGATTAATCTTTTATATTTTTATAGAGGTAAAGATATACAGCAAAAATTCTATAAATTAATAATTTTGGGACTATGAAATTTTATTAATTTATACAGTTATTAATTTACAAAAAGTTTTTTTTATATTTCTCTATTTTTAGAATATTTGTTTTATAAAATACAAAATAGTTAATTTTCGTATATATATTAATTAAATTTTAAAAATTCAAATTTTTATATGTTTCATAGAATTTAAATTTATTTTTAGCTATAATTTTACTAAATATTATCAAAATATATTGAGGTGTTAGTAAAAATAGACACGAATTTCATTGTGAATATAAAACGAACAATACAATATTTTGTTTCTACTTATAAATATATATATATATATATATTATTAATTTTTTTATTTCTGTGGAGCTATATATTTACATAAATGTTTCTAAAATTTTATTATTTTATTAATTTATAGATTTGTGTCATAACAGAACCGCTCAACTCTGAATTGAAGAATTTATTAATTTAAGGTGTTTATTAATTTATCGAGTGCTAATTTATAGAGTTTCTATTGTATGTTGTTTTGGTATATTGTTAAAATACGTCTATAAAATTGCTTGTTCTTCTTTTGAGTATCTAATATTGTCAATATTTCATCTGTATTTCCATAAACCTCTTAACTGATCAGTACCTTAGAAAAAATATATAAGGTGTGTACTTAAACTAATTCAAATTAATTTTATAGACGTGTATAGTATATTTCGCGAACTTGAATATGATTAAAAGATATGATTAATAATATGGTAGATAAATGAAAGACAAATAAATAATTTTATAAAGTAAAAATAAATGTAATTATAAAGTATACATGTTTTGTTAAATTAAATAATCTAAAATTTTAATTAAGAATTTAATATCCCACATGCACAGTCCCGGTTTGTTTCCTAGTATATACTTTATCCGTTTCATATTAAATGTCGTTGTACAGATTTTTTTTGTTACAAGATAAATGTTGTTTTCAATTTTTGATGCAAAATTTATTAATTTTATAATACAACTAATTTTTCTATTAGTTGAAATATAATGATGTATAATTAACTGTGTTTTTTATTGAAAATATGCAAAACTAATTATTTTCTTAATTCGTGTATACAAAGTTAAAGTGACATTTAATATGAAACAAAGTAATAAGGATGGATGAATACAAAAAGAAGATAAACTAAAACACAATGAGCGTAGACTTGCCTCAAGAGAGAAAAGTTTATAGTCAACAAATTGGATGCAGATTTCTTTTTTTCTGGAGACTATATTAAAACCTCTGGGTGAGCTTATCTTCTCGGCATCACCAAAGCAGAAGAAAAAGAGAGAGAGAGAGAGAGAGAGATGGCGCAGCCTTATGTGTACGCTCACCCACCAGGCACGGCTCCTAGGCCTCCACAAGGCGGTGGCGTCCCCGGAGTGAACGTGGATCCAAGGTTCTGTGTTCCGGACGGTTCCGTGGAAATATGGATGGCGCAGGGAGAGTTCAAGGGCGGTCACTACCTTATAATGCAAAACGATAACATTCTGTTCCGGGTGAAGGATCCGCTTAGTTTACGCAAGAAGATGGTGTTATTGGATAGTACTGGATCTCCGGTCTTGACCATGAGAAAGAAGGTCCATAGACTTATTAAAAACACACACACACACACACAACTTAAAGAGTTCGTATGTACTATATATGTCATAACTAAACTAAAATTATTGCAGATAATGAGCTTGCATGACAGGTGGGAAGTATTCGGAGGAGGGAGTACGAAAGAGTGTAATCTGCTGTACACGGTGAAGAGATCGTCGATGATTGAGGGTACGACGGCACATGATAGTCTTGAAGTGTTTATGGTTCACAACGATGAAGAGAAGACATGCGATTTCGGAGTCCAAGGGGAGTATATGGGCGATTATGTCGTCTATGCCGGTGAATCTAACGTCATTCTTGCCAAAGTAAACTCACTTTCTTTCCTTTTTTTTTCTTGTTCCGACTAATCAATTATTTTATGATACTAATGGTGTGTATCTATGTAACAGATGAAGCACACGCCCCAGACCACTTCCTCGGGACTAGACTTGTTCTCGGTGACGGTTAATCCAAATGTCAATTATGCCTTCATTGCCTCTCTAGTAGTCCTTTTCGACGTTTCTAACCGAACCGATCCCCCCATAATGAATGAGGCGCAAGAGGCTATGCACGGTGCACACACGCTTGTACACGTTTTACACATGTTACTTCACTGATGGATCTTAAAAGAGTCCAACCAAAATCTATTGTTATTCAGTTAATGATTCTAAATCATGTTTTAAAGTTCAGTGCTACTGGATCTTCTCCTTTAATATTATTTGCCAAGTGATTTGTACATGTGTTGTTGCCATATTCATTCTCAAAAGAAAAAAAAAATAATAAGATGTTTAAAATAATAACTAATAAGTCATATATCTTATACGATAAAGTTGCCTTTTTTTTTTTTTTCATAGGGGAAAAAAGTGACACATGTCCTTTTTTTTACAATCACTAATTGGACTTTTATCTTTCTGTTTAGGTTCATAATATTTGATAACTTATTGGGTCAACTTAGAAAATATCCAAATCTGGCCCATATGGTATTACGGTTTACCCTTTTTGTCGACTCCTATCTCGCTCCTCCTTCCTCACACTTTGTCTCTTACAAACTCAGACCACATCTCTGTAACGTCGTCCGTTTCTGTAATACATCTCTTTAAATCTCATCATTAATTTCGAATCCACTATTTATCCCACTCTCTCTGAATTAAACATCGTCATTATCATCAAAGGTAACCGCTTGAAGCTCATCTCTATAAATGGGTCCCTTCTCTGCGATGAATAGCCACAAACATACGAGGTCTAAGTAAAAACTTCATCAAGCTTCGATTCTAGCAATGGCTAAGCTGATTAGACTGCTTTAGTGGCGGCATGAAGTATATCTCTTTATTGCAATTTTTTTTGTAGACAAGCTTGATCCATTCTGTTGTCCAGGAATGTAACGCACATCTGATTGTTTAAGGTACTTTGTTTTGTAGCTTCTGTTTAATTTATGGTCTGGAGATATAGGCGAAAGCTAATTTGTTCTTTCTGTTTTTGTGGTAATACTCTGTTCAGTCCTCATTCTGTACATCGCTTTCGTGCTGGAGAAAGCGAGAAAGTCTCAAGGGAAGCTTTCGCCGAGGCTTCTTCTGTTTAAACCGTATTGTAGGCTGAAGAGTGAGGTGATCAGCCGGCGCGTGCGTATAGTCGTCGGAGAGATTAAGGCATAAACGATGAAGAATCATGGTGAGAACAGTCTTGGCTTCCATCAGGGTAAAGTTTTGGCCAATGCAAACTCTAGGTCCTATTGAGAACGCGAGAAATGCGTTTGGGTGATTAGTGGCTCGAGAAACGTCGTTTGCAAACCGCATAGGATTGAATTTATCACCATGGCCGTGCCTTTAGGGGTCTCCAGGTTTCCTAGCTTCATGTCTTCTGATGCTAACGGGATCATATTCAACACTGGTCCGTACAAACTTAAGTGTTTCCGTTATCACCATATGTTCATCTGTATCGATTAATTGTATTTAGTTCAAAAATAAAACATGTGCCTTCTCCCGCAAGAAACACATCAACTAAATATAAATTAAAAAAACGTTTGCCATTTGCATTTACCAGTTTGAGTTTGGAGAAGGTGTCTGAATCTGGGATCTTGTCTTTACCGCATTCATTGAAAACTTTTCTCTGAGCTTCTCTTGCCAATCTTGGTGCAAGCTAAGCAGCACTGTAGTCCACGTTAATAGATTCACAGTGGTCTCATGTCCTGCGAAGAAGAACGTCTTGCATTCTTCTATGATATCATCAGTGCTCATTTTTTTCTCAGACTTGTTTGATCTTGCAGATGCTAACATGATTCCAAGAAGATCATTTCCATAATCTGTCTCTATGTTCTTGGACTTCGATTTAAGCCTCGCATCTATCATTCTTTTGATGGAGTTGTTTATTTTCATATCAAGCTTCCATATTTTCAGATTCAAAGGTGTAGTAAGGTACGTTGTAAAACAAGAAACAAAACCAATCTTCAAAAACTTATCGAAATGATCAACGAGAAAAAGAGTGATCATACACTTACTCGGTTCCAGGGATATAGGCATTAATAACAGAAGAAGCACAACACTTTTGAAGCTCTCTTTGTGATTTAAACACTTCAATGGCTTGGGCATAACTGCTTCCAAACGCAGCAGTCGCTATATTATCAGCGGTTAATCTCTTAAACTCTATGTTCATCATCACTACTTATTTTATCAAAGTATCCTTTTATGTTTATTTTGATCTTGAATTAGATTCATGTTGGATTTTATCGGCCTTTGACAAGAGAAAATGTCTGATATATGCAAAGTTGTAGTGTACATTAAAAACTATTATTTTTAAAACCAAACCGACTCAGTGATTGTATCAGGTTTAACCATGGACTAGACACTTAACCGAATTAGATTTAATAACTGATTCAACCATGAACCGGTTAAATAGTCCGATTGGATCTCAAAATTATTGTACTTTATAAAGTCATTAAAGCTATCAAAAATATATAAACTAAACCACAGATACAAAAATAGCTTACGTGTATAATGTATTATATATGATATAAAAAGTGTGTTTTATATTGGTTTTAAGAACATTGTTAAAGACTAAAGCGTGGCAGGTATATTGGTGTTCATTGAAAAGTGACCAATCCACCTACACAAAATATAATAAACTGTTTTAAAGCTATGTAACTTGCAAATGTTTTTCTTTTGTAACCGAAACGAGATATGTTGTGAAGAGTAAAAGAGATGAATTGGTTGGATGATCAAAACCAAAAGTGAAATAAGTTTTTTAAAGTTAAGATTAACAAACCAAAGGTTAAAAATCGAATTAGTTTATAAGAATACGATATCGGTTTCTTCTCTTTCAAATAATATGTAGTATAGTTTTTTCCATGATTTGGAACACTATCAATGTCACAACAAACTTTGTAACCAAATAAACAAATTATGAAATTAAAAACAAGAGGAAGATAGAAAAATTAATTGTGGCTAACAAATATAAAGCTGATAAGTACGAAAAATGAAAAAAAAATAAGAAGAGTTCATGTGATTCCAAATGATGATGCAAAATAAAAGATAAATAAAGAACGCAAAAGGTAATTATTGTATGATGAATACATTTATAAATTAATCTTATATCATAATTAAAATTTATAATTTCAAAACAAAAAATAAACAATTCGACTATTAAATTTTCAAATTAAAGGGCCATGCATATATTTAAACTTAAATTTCTTTTATAATAACTATGCAGAAACTACAATCAATATATTATACAGATTTTTTTTAATACAGTTAAAAAAATATTCTAAATCACAAAACCATAACTAAACCATGTCAATATTAGCAAAAGGCGCGTAGCGCCGGCAGACCCCTAGTCATCACTAAAGTAAACTTTCTTTATAAATATTTATTTTGAAAAGAATTTTTAAATATATTAATAACTAATACTCATTAATCACCATAAAAATAAAAAATATATAATCAAAATTAATTGTACGTGTATATTAAAAAATATAAATCAATGCTTATCAAGTATAAAATTTGCTGATAGATAAATGATTAAATTATATATTTATTAGTTCATTTGGTTGATAACATTAACATACTTACTTTTACCAGTTTAACTTATTTTAACTAAAACCACAAAAATCTATAATTTATTAGCATTTATACATTTAAATAAAACATATTTAAACTAAGGAGTAAGAGACATATCTAAAATATCATTAAATATAATAAAATATAAATAAAAAACATTTTGTATAAAATGTAATTTTAACTCTATAGAAATTAAATAAAATTAAATTGAAAGAGTGCCAAATAAAAAGAAATAAGACTACAATATATATATATATATATATATGTGTGTGTGTTTTTTCAAACCGGTGAAATTTAAATATAAAAATAATTATGCTAAAATGTAAATGGAGAATTTTCATGTATATCACATTATTGGTACCACTTTTCATTTTTACCTTCATTAAATAGACATTTTTATAAATACTATTTTTTAAGGGGTAATTTTTTTTAAAATTAATTAGAATCATAAATTTTACATTCCTAAATCCTACAACATCTTACCCCACCCCTAAACTCTAAACCATAAGTTTTAGATTAATTAACCCAAGGGTTATAAGTGTGTTTTTTCCTCTTAAAAATAAAGGTAGAGGTGATTAAGGTAAACATGAAAAGTGGTACTATGAAAGTGGTATTTTTGAAAAAAATTCAATGTAAATTCAAATATTTTATAAAATATAATAATATTATATTTAAAATTGTTATTTCTGTGCACTACTCATGAAAATTCCTAGTATTTATAAATCATGCATCATAGATTTCAAATACTTCATTAAAATCCAATGTTATTGACCAAAACAAAATAATTTTGAAAAATCTTTGTTATGGAGTTACTTGAAATAAATTCCAATGAAACTTCATGAATAAAAAGTTTTTAAAAAAAATTCAAACAATATTGTAGAGAGTATAGAACTGATACACCTGAATTTTTAAAACTAATGTAAAAGTTTCAAATCTTAAACATTAAATAACTAAAGAATTAAATTTAAATACGATTAGATAACACTCCTTAAATGTAAATTTTAATTATTATATTTTCTTATAATTTAGAGGTCATAAAACGTATATATATTACCTCTTTAAAATTTGGGTTCAAAGCCAATGTTTTATCTGGTTATGTTCAAGGCTGGCCTTATCAGCAGTGTGGATATGCTTTGTTGGAGATAAGCTTCAATAGCTCGAACCTAAGTTTCCTATAATAAGTTGGTTTAGGAGATAAGGAAATAATGTTTAGTGCAATCCTTATAGAATTAGGAGTTATCTTATACTATAAGAAATAAGAGTTATCTAGCACTATACATATCACACATGAGTTGTGTCAATGATAAGACAATACAATACATATCAAAATGATTTTGAAAGATATGGTCATATGGAAAGCGATAAGCAAGCGATATCAATGGGCTGAACGTGTTAAGGAGGCACGACAACAAACCCTCATGTCAAAAGTTGAAAGAAACAAGATAAATTCTTTAGACACAATAGATAATTTTACAGGAAAGTTATCAGAGTTAGTGGCAAAGGCTGCATCCTTTTGGAGAAGCCATCGAAGAAAGCAAACTCGTGAAGAAGTTTCTCAACAGCCTACCTAGAAGCAAATGCATCCATATTATTGCATCTCTCGAGCAAATCCTCGATCTGAAGACGACAGGATTTGAAGACATCATAGAAAGATTCAAGGCCTATGAAAAACGTATTAAAAAAAGAAAAGAATCATGGAGAAACCGCAAGGAAAGTTGTTATTTACAAGCTCAAAACAACATAGTTCTACAGGAAGCAGGGGAAACCGCAAGGAAAGTTGTATTTGAAGATGGAATATGGTACCTTGACAATGGGTCTCTTCATTAGCTGTAGATGTTTAAGACAGCAGTGATAATATTTTGTCTGTCGTATCTTAGATATACACTAGTAGTGTAACGCTACCATTTATGTTTTTTTACGGACGCTACCACTCATGGGAATTTCTTTTCTTTTTTGTTGTTGATCCGCGATATCCGGCAGGCAGTGATCCAGTTGACTATATTAGAGGGCCTGACCACCGACGCCAATAAAACTCAATTGCTCGCAAGGGGAGTTAGATATCCTTATTACCAGAGCTTCACAAAAATTATTATAAATATGACATGTGTGAAATCACTTCACAAATAATGTCTAAGAGATGTGAAGTGAGAATAGAGATGCTCTCAGGCACCACCTAAAGTAATTTTTAGAACACTAGTCTTATATCCGGTTTTGGTTAAGAGTTGGTTTAGCACGGTTTTGGATTGATTTTGGTTTGCTTTCAAATCAACTTCTTTTTTGGTTCTGTTCAGTTTATCCAGAATAAAATATGGTTAGCCTATATGTTTAGAACAATCAACTTCACAAGTGCAACACTTATTAAAACCAAAATTAATTGGCAAATAAATACTTGAATATTCGGTTGGTTGGCAGTTAAATTCGAATGATGTGAATCTATGTAACAGATGCAGCACAAGAAGCACACGCGGCATACCGCTTTCACGGGAATGGACAATTTCTCGGTGACGGTTAATCCTAATGTTGATTATGCCTTCAATGCCTCTCTTGTTGTCCTTTTTGATGTAGTTCACCGACAAGAGCCGCCCCACGGAGTAGGTTCTGATAATTTTGAGGCTGCACACGTTGCACAGAGTTTAGTTCGATGATGGATTTTAAAAGAATTTAAATTCAACCAAAATCGGTTGTTTTCAATTAATGATTTTAAATTATGTTTTAAAGTTTAGTGGTATTGGATCTTATATTTATAAATCATGGATCATAGGTTTTAAAATTTAATGTTGTTTAATTAAGATTTCAAATACTTCATTAAAATCCAGTGTTAATTCGAAAAATATATTTTGAAAATCTTCGAAAATGGAATCATTTGAAATAAATGCCAATGAAATTTCATGAATAAAAAATTTAAAAACCAAAATTCAAATATTATTGTAGAGATTTCAGAGTTTACATACATGAATTCTTAAAAAAAATTAATGTAAAATTTAAAAAATCTTAAAGATGATAAAACCTAAAAAGAAGTTTAAATATATGATTAAATAACACCCCTATATTTAAATTTTAATTAAAAAGTTTTTCTTATAATTCAGAAATCGTAAAACCTATATATATATATATATAAACTCTCTAAAATTTAGATTCATCCAATACTTCATCTGGTTATGTCCAAGGTTGGCCCTACAAGCAGCTGCTGATCACTTGTATGTGAAGATATGCTTTTGGTTTATTGTTGTATGACTACTGTTGATATGTTGCACTTTGTAGCGTGGCATTGTTCCTACAAAACTTGGTGTGATGTTTTCTTTTAGGGGTTTATTGGATTAGGGTTTGAGAATAATTGGGGGACACCTAGGAGAATATATTTAATCTAGATATTGAAGTGATTTGTTTTTAATGAGGTTTATATGATTTTAAATAAACTGATACATAATATTTGTTAAACTACTTTATAATTTGTATCTAAAATCATCAGATTTGACTTTTTATTTTTGTTTTTTAAAAAGAAACTCTACTTAAACATTATGAAATCAATTAAAAACTTCTAAAAATTACAACTATTTTCAATAAGAGTGGATTGCATTCAAAATAGTTAATGAAATGTCAAGTTTAATAACATTAAATTTTAAATGAGTTTTTATTGGATTGAAGAACGTCTTGAGATTCAACCGATTGCACACGATATAACTAGTACATAAATTTCATCTTTTTGAATAACAATGAATATATCAGTTTGATATAAACACCTTAAACTCTCCAACTAAATATACTCTTAGAATTGGTGGGATT
>CAJHQP010008775.1:0-25331 GCA_905132765.1 Moricandia arvensis
CCTAAATTAAATAACCTTTTGTTGGCTACGAGACGGTTCACGGGTATCAAAGTAGTCATCCATGTTCCCAAATCCGTCCCTCGGACTGCGGTCATCTTCCATACTCTGAATTCTTGCTTCCAGCTGAGCAATTTTGTCATCCCTTACCTTCAACTCATCGTTCACTAGCTTAATCAGTCATGTTTCCAAACTCTCACATCATGCCTCTGTTTCCTGGCACACCCTTGGACCCTCAGGTTCTTCACAAACCCTCTCAAGTTCATGTTCTTTCTCTCAAGTTTTGACATCCATCTGGTACAAATCCTCCCAAAATATCTTTGCTCGGTCGACGGATATAATCTTGTTCCAACCATCAAAAATTGGGTCGTCCCTATCTCCATCATCTCCCACATCAATGTCACCCCATAAACTATCACCAAAGACCTCCACTAATAGATCTAACTCTGTTCCTTTTGGTTCCAAAACAATAACAACATCCTGAAATGAACAACCATAATATCACACATTAGGTTAAATATAAAGACTAAGCAAAAAAAATTGGATTTATAGGGTTTTTCACATGTTAATTTGAGATTTTTAAATATGGTTCTACTGGTCAGATTAAATTTGGTCAGTTCTGAGTTCAAAACCGGTTATTGATTCGGCTTTACGGTTTGATGGTTTGTACCGCGATTATACCAAATTCTGTCTAAACCAACATTTATGGAGAATTAAATCTCGAACTATTTTTTGGGGGATATGTAGAACTAGGCAATAGTTTGAGAGACATTTGGTGCTATACGATATTTTTTTTGTGGAAAAATAGCTCGAGGACCCAAGAAATTAAGAAAATTACATATTCTCTTTCAGGTTTTCATCCTCGCCTATAGCCCTTTCTAATATTGATTCGTTTCACTTCACTACCTTAAAACTTTTACATGGGAGTTAACACTTCATCTAATAGATGGATATGAAATTGATTTCATTTGCTTGACAATGCTCACACCGTCAATCGTCAATATTCCTTTCATTTGTGGTGATTATAAATTCTTTCTCTTCTCAACTGAAAATTACACCATCTACATCCCAAAACTATTGCACATGATCAAAATATAACATTTAATCTTGTATGTGTACTTCATCCTTACTTTATTAAAAAAAATATCACTAGTGCCAACAGATCAATATTAATAACAGACCCCAATTATATATGAAATTTATAGTGATGTAATGGTTAATTGGCTAGTTATGATTTTTTTTCGGATCAAATTCTGTCTTAACCCACTTGGGTTTCAAAAATTCTAAAATGATCTCATCATAATTTCAATTAAGTTTTCATTAAAATTTAAATGGAAAAGAAGTGTAAATAACTAAAAAACTAGAAGACCTCAACTTATTTACGACCCGTGCCATTACTATCCTACCCAACTTTTGAACCCGAAACCTGACCCGAATTTAGCCCTAATTCCCCAAATCGAAAAAAAACTTCCCCACTTTCAACATCATCACGATCTTCATCCTCATTTTCTCATCTTCGAATCCGAACCTCCTCCAAAAAAATTACACCTAAACTTATAACTAGTCCTACAAAGAAGAAGGAATCTCCACTGCCAAAGAAGGGAAAGACTCCACCGCCGAAGAAGAAGAACACTAAACCAGAAAAGAAGAAGCGAGATAAGCCATCTCCGATGGAACACGAAGGAGATGATGGTGGGTCGTCATCTCAACCCAGTAAGCGGCTGCGGTGGAACCCTAACCCTTGAAATCTGGGACGAAATGCAGATGCTCGCCCTACTCTGGCAGACCCTACTTCGGCAGCTTCTCCTACTCAGCCCAAAAGTGAAGCTACACCGTCAGCAAAGGCGGCAAGGTCACAAGGTCCTCCACCGACGAACACAGAAGATCAGCCGTTTACGTCTCTTTCTCTTTCTGGATCTTCCACTATGGGGGGCACGTTCTAAGGAATCAGAAGAAGGAGAAAATCATGAGGAAATTGGGTCAAAACAAGGTGACCCTCGCCCATCTCAAGACCTTAATGCTACAGAGGTAAGAAATCAAACTTGAATTTAATTCTTGTAATATGGTGCAACTAGGATATATATTTATATCTTGTGTATAGCTGTTCTAGTAGATTTAGCTATACTTAAGAGAAGTGTGACTTATACAACTGAAATCAGTTTAACTAGTATTACTAATACAAATGTGAAATGTAAAATAGTGTAACGGGTAGAAATACTTGAATTTAAGTTTTAACTAGAACATGTCAATCGTGTATTACTCTTATTATTAATAAAACTGTAATATGTAAAACTTGTATGACTCGCACAACTAGTACTTATCTAACTAGTAGTACTTATAAAACTTTTATATGAATTACATGTCTTTCTTGCACAACTACGACATATCTAATTACAAAGGTAGTATGTGAAACTTTACATGTACAACTAGTACTTATCTAATAAGCATTATTTGTACAAATGTTATTTGAATCACCTGTATCACTTCTACAACTAGTACTTATCTAACAAGTATTTCTTATAGTATTGTTATATGTATATCTAGTAATACTCGTACTACTAGAACATATCTAGCTAGTAATACTTGAACAACTGTTATATGTATTGCTTGTATAACTCGTACAACTAAGACATATACAACTTGTATTATTCGTACAACTGTAATATAACATGTAATATTCGTACAACTAGCATAAATCGTTTATGTTTAACTTATGTTACTCGTACTTCTGGAATATATCTATCTAGTAATACTTGAACAATATGTATTGCTTGTATAACTCGTAAAACTAGGAAAAATACATCTTTTATTATTTGTACAACTACAACTGTAATTTAACATGTAATACTCGTACAATAAGTATAACTCATAACCGATATTACTCGTACAACTAGAACATATCTATCTAGTAATACTTGAACAACGGTTATATGTATTGCGTGTATAAGTCGTACAACTAAGATATATACAACTTGTATTTACTTGTATTTTTCATAAAACTGTAACTGTAACAGAACCTGTAATACTTGTATGCCTAATACTTGTGTAAACGGTATAACTTGTACAACTCTTAAGTGTGCTAATTGTTTTATTGCAATTTTTTTTGCATGGTGAGGAGATGGCCGGAGGAGCAATAAAACCACACAGATTTTACTTTCAACCGACCGAGTATAGGAAGCCTTGTAAGCTGTCTACAAGGTGCCATCAAGATGACTAAAGATTTTCATGAATCAGAGAAGAGGTTGTGTTTGGAGCACCCACAGTTCAAGCATCTTTGTCATATGGATTGCCCCTCAAAGAGAAAGGTCATACGCTTGTGGATGTTGTTGCTTCGCACCATAAAAATTGATAAGAATATACAGTGTTGGTTTGTGGTAAATGGGAGGGTAAATGGGACTCCCATTCGTTACTCTATCAGAGAACAAGGCCTCATATCAGGACTATTCTGCAACTTATATTCTGATAACTGTGAGAGCCTTGGAAATTTGAGATTTGTTAAGAAGCACTTTCAGAAAAAAACAAAGAAGGATGAAGTTCCAAAGCTAATAGTGACATAGACTTTTCCATGGGGGCGTTTCACCTTTGATGACTCGGTGAGGGAGATAAAGTATATGGTGAAGCATTTTCGAGGAAAGATCCCAGAAGTGAAGTGTAATTGGACATTTCCTGGGTTTATCACCCATTGGAGGTAATAATTGTTGCATGAGTGGCATATAACATGTATAATTTGTTACCGAAATGTTAATTTTATATGTTGTGCAGATATTGGCGTTTGAAAATATCAAAGGGTTGAAGGAAAATTTTAGAGAAAACGGTGAAGATTGTCATGATGATTGTCCAAGAGTGCAAGTCGAGGTTCATAGCGAGTGGGTCGTCAGGATATGCATTTGAAGAGATATATGGGAAGCTTGGAGAAAGAAAAAAAGTGATACATTTGAAATGTAGGGGTTAAAACGATAAAACGATAAGACACGAAAAATCAAAATTACAAGTGCTAATTAAAAATTTATGATATGTGTATGTTATATTTGGATAAAACCTACAAGAATCTGTTAAAAACTGTGAAATCATGAAAAAGAAGCAAAAAAATGCGAAATTTAGGGTCTGCAAATTGCAGAGATAAAAGATGAGGGAAAAATCGTCATTTTATGTTCATTAAATTAAAATGGTAAAGGTTTCTAAAAAAGAACTAAAACTTGCTCAAACTCGTGACCTTCAACACTATTAAAGATGCCACAAACCAGCAGCCTACATGTCTTAGTTAATAATGTGTCACAAAGCGAATATATCTAACTACAAGAATATGCATCTCGCAAATAGTACTTCCTCTTCTCCACAACTTCTCTGCAAATATTTCATCTATCTCTCCTATATAAATATATTGTATCTTTATCATTAGTCTTCTTTTTCTACTTCAATCTTCTCTCAATTTCACTTTCTTTTTCGGCTTTTTTGATTGGGACACACAAATTTGAAATTTTTTAACCTAGATTTCTATTTGCGGTTAATTAGTGGATATGGGTTTCAGGTTAACAAAATTTCCGAGTCTGTGTTATCAGTTATCGTTTTAAGAGACATAATTGGATCCTAATCAGGGATTTTATTGGTTTAAAACTGGATAAATAATATTTCCGGTTTACTTGAAATGCAGTAAACCAAAGTAATTAATTTGTATGGGTTCACAGGTTTTGAACTTTAAATTCAGCGGAAAATAAGTATTGAATTTTTTTTCGGAGAAATAAGTTTCAAACTATTTTTTCAGGGATATATGGAACGAGACAATAGTTTGTGATACATCTGATGCTATCCCATAGTTCTCATGAGGAAATAGTCTGTCAACCATCTTTTTACTCGCTTTATATATATATTCCAAAGATTGGATCAGTCAAAATTTGAGCACAACATACATATCAACTACAAACCCAACAACTTTTATTTACTACACCAATAACAATGATTTTTCGAGTTTACGTTGTCCACAAATAAAAAATATCGCTCCTCCATGTCTATCTCTTTTTACTCAAAACAAAAATATTTTGTAAATGTTGTCTAATCTCCTTTTACTCAAACACTTATATTTTGTAAACTGCATATTTATACAATACAATAATAAACACAAGGTCAACTAAGAATCAAACATATGCCCAACATAGAAAATATCTAAAACTTACTTACAGAAATCACATCACAATAATACAATATTTTCGCATTCATGCTAATATCAAATAAATCAAATACATTTGAAATAAAACAAGAAATATGCAAAATGAATTACACATGTAAATAGTACAAATGGTAAACAATTTGCGTGAATCATGAACACATCACTAGTTTATCTTTATATAAGCATGTAAGCTATTTATGTTAAATTATAAATGCATGCATAATTTGTTAATTGTTAATATCATGAAAGCTATTTATATTAAATTATAAGTTCATGAAATCATTATAATAAAAATCAGTTAAACAAAAAAAAAATGAAAAACATGTATGAAATAAAGTCTGATTGCTCATATATCATGAGAGTTTATTTAGTTTATATTCTCAGTTTGTTAAAATTAAGATAAACCTAGGTATTAGATTTTTTTAGTTTGGTTAATTGGTGTTTTTTTTTTAGAAAAATTACGCAACTATATCCAGCTTTTTTACTGAAAAATCAGAAATTTAATGGCTAAAAGAGAATAATATCTTTTTTTTTCTTCAATTATTATATATCTAGTTGAAAGAGATTGAAATCATTGAAAGAAACAAAGGTTTACCGCTAAACCTAACTGTCATGTTTAATAGTGATGCTTAATTATTGTTTTCTTCGTAATTACTATCCTTAACAAATCATTAATGTTATCATTATAGGATTAATTTCTTACCATATAAAATTATCATCATCTATATTTCTTAACAAAATTTAATGACATAATAAGATAGGCATGTGTGTATATTTATCAAGCAAACTAAGAATGTTATCATTATCTCAATTCATTTCTCTTTTAAATTTTTGTTATCAATTACTATAAATTTAGTTTTTATTTATTTATGTCTAATTTGTTTTCCTTTTGGTTTTGTGTTTTCAATTTTGTTTTTGATATTTTCATGCATTTTATTGGTTTACGTAAAAGTGGTTAAAAGAGATGAAGATTTACCATCTTACTTCCCTTTGAACATAATGTTTAACATGTAATTACGTTTTCTTAGTCTTATACATTCCATTAAAAGTTTAAGAAGATAAGACGAAAATTAAGAAATATAACAAAATCAGAAAAATGAAAATGATGAAAAGCATAAAATAATATATTATAATATTTTAAATTTGTTGTTTATATTATAATAAGTATTTATAAATGATTATGTCTGCATGTGCAGATGAAATATTTAATAATATATTTTTAGTCTATATTATTTTTTTGCAATTGACTTTTTGTTTCGTAAGTGTTACGTAAAAAGTTGCAGTGGTTAAAGTTATTGTTAACCATAATGAAATTAGATTTATTTAATGTAATGATCATAAGTTGACCAAGTAATTAAAAATAGATCCATATTATTATGTATATTCTTTTGGTTTTCTTCTTAAATTATCATCGTACGAAGTTTTTCTTCATATCTTTACAAAAGGCCTATTTTGTTTAACTTATTTTGTTTGAATAAGAAACAATAATACCTTAAATTTATATGGGAAATCTGCGTTAATCTATTAAAAAAGTTTGACCATATCAAGAGATATGAAACCTTGATGTTGTATTGGTGGATGTTACAGTGAGTAGATACATGTATTGCTGTTTGACTCTTCAAGTTTAATTAGTTAGTGTATATTATTTTAGTAAAAAGTCTCGTAATATTAGTGATGATTGATTCGACTGTATCTGTAAAATTTAGCTGTAAGAAGTTAGACATATATAAGTTAGTTGTAGCTGTAAATTTGTTACTATGGTAGTGATTGGTTGGGCTGTAATTAGAGATTTTATCTTTAATTTCTATCTACAATCATATAAATCACCAATCATGTTTTAATTAGTTTTCAAAGCTAAAGCCAAAAAAATTAAAAAATGGCTGTAAATTTTTTTTTTAAAGGAAAAAATATTGCTGTAGGATAGAATCGTTGTTTTATATATTTTTTTCTTTAGTTTCCACAGCTATGTTAGTTACAGCTACATCAAAAAATTTTACATACTAAATTCTACAGAAAAATTTCTACAGTTATAATCCAACCAATCGCCTAAAATTTTTTTGCAGAGATTTTTGCTGTATTTAAATTTATTGTAGCTGTAAGCTATAGATTATAGATATTTAAAAATAAAATATAGGAAATATGTGATGTATATATAACATAAATATTTTTTTTGTCAATTAAATTATTTTAATCAATAATTTTAATAAATTATCATAGTTTACTATTATTTAAATTTGATATGTAAATAGTATTTATGTTATATCAATAATTTAAATAATTTTAAAAAGACCCAAAATAATATTAAAAATATTTATAGATGTTTTTAATTATGATTATCTAATTTATTTGATATTATAGATAGTGTATTTTATTTTACCGATCATACAGCCTACAAAAGAAAGATATAAAAGAAACTACTTAAATTTTTTGCTGTAGCTTGAAAAGTAAAGCTAAAGCATGATTATATAAATTAAAAAAACCTTGAAGTACGCTTTAACTTTTAAAAATAAATGTACAACATGATTGATAAAGTTTAGTGTTTTAAAAATAAATAAAGCTAAAGTAAGGAGATAAAGCCCAACCAATCATCCACATTGATTGTTTTTCTAATAATACACGGCGATAAGATACATGAGACATTAAAAAGGAATTTTCTGATGTTTAATCCAGCGAACTGAACAATGGTTTTGGATGACATTCAAAAACTTTCATATTGAACATGTAAGAGATTTTTTTTTTTGCTGCCAAAAGACTATTCTATTACTCAAACTAGAGGTGATCTGGGTAACCAGACCGAAATAGAACAACCAATGAAGTAGAGAGCTCTATGAAAAGACCTAGAAGTCCTAGCTAATGAATCTGAAATCTGGTTTTGCTTTCTTGGAACATGGGTTATCTTGAAGTCCGGAAAGCAAATCTTCAGTTTCTCTATCTTTTCCAGTTATGTGGCAAATCATGGCCAAGCATGGAATTCCTTGATCATGTCTATCAAATCCTTGTAGTCCGTAACAAAACTATGACATGTCGAATGCTGAAGCCTCTCCATCGCCCAACCTATCGTTTCCAGCACAAAATGCAGGGCATATTCTCTTCGATTGCTCTTTCGTGTACCCATAATCTCAACCTTTCCCAACCTATCCATCCAAACCCATCCACATCCACTAAACTGTGTGTTGTAGGTGTCCATGATTCATCCATCATGCAGATATTCCTCAAGCTTAAGACTTGAGATTCTTCAGCGCTAAGATCTTACGGGGCTGATGGTTCTTTCTCATTTGATTTGAACCATGATTGACACTCACTTTCGGCGTAGTGAACTAGTTCCAAATGATCTTTGTCTATTCCCCTAAAGAGTTTATCGTTTCTGGCCTTCCAGATGTATCAGATTATCCACGGATAAAGATCCCTGTCTAATTCTGGTTCCACAATGCTGTTTTTTTCTCCAAAAACGGGAGTCCATATTAGCATACATGCTCGGGAGAGGGAAGATGTCCTGACTTGTTGGTGTCGCTGATAAATACCAGGCTTGGAGAGCTGGTGAGCATTCAAAAATTGTGTTGGTGACAGATTCTTCAGATTCTCCACAACATGGACATTAGTTATCACATCTCATGTTACGCCTTATCAGGTTCTTCGTAACCGCTACATGACCAGTTATCAGTTGCCATATAAGATGATATATTTTTTAGGAGCTTTTATCTTTCAAGCAAAGGCTTGTAGTTTTGTTATACTAGGTTCCATTATCTCCTTATCCTTCTCATCCTTCAGCAAGTTTCGAGCTACCCAATAACATGATTTGACTGTGTACTGGCCTTTTTTTGGTATAATTCCAACAGAAAGTATCTTGACGATGAGCCGTACTTATGACCAGACTCCTTATGTAAGGTATATCAGCATGGTCGACATAATCCTCTAGTAGCCCAACATTCCACTCGCTCAATTCATGATTAATCAAATCGCTTACTCTCATGTTCGGATGTAAGACTGGAGCCGCATGTCTGGCTGGCCTAATTGTGAAGTGGGGATCCAAGGATCCTCCCACACCTTAACCTCTTATCCTGAATGTATCTTGTGTCTGATCCTCAATAAAAGTAGCTTTCGTGCTGTTGAAATACTGTTCCACACATATGATGGACTACTTACAGAAATATTTTGCAAAGGCGAGCTCATTCCGTAATATCACTCCTTTAGCACCCTAGCCACCAACGAATCAGGGTACTGCACTAGCCTCCAGAGTTATTTTGCCAGCAGAGCAAGATTAAACTCGTTGATCATACAAAAACTAATCTCACCTTCTTCGCGTGGTAAACATACCTTTTCCCACTTTGCCTAGTAAATTCCTTTCTTTAGGGGATTTAAACTCCACATAAATTGTGCAATAACACTTGCATGGTTTTCACATATCTCTAACGGTAGCAGGAAACTCAACATTAGATATGTTGGAAGAGCTAGCTGGATAGATTTAATCAAGACATCCTTTCCACCTTTTGAAAGACATCTGGGTGTCCATCCATTTACTTTATGCATTAGTTTATTCTTCAGGAAAGCAAAGAGTTTACATTTTGATCCACTAATGTCTTATGGGATACCAAAGTATGTCCCCATTCCTCCTTCAGTTTGGATTCCAAGAGTATCTTTGATCTGCTGTCTATCATTTGCGTTAATCTTCTTACCAATAAGTATAAACGATTTAGAAAAGTTAATGCGTTGTTCATATTCTTGTCCATACTTCCTGACCACTTTCAGCACTTCTTTATATTCACGGGGCTCCGCCTTACGGAAGAAAAGGCTATCATTAGTGAAGAGAAGGTGGAATACCGAGGGACATATGCGGGTAGCCTGCATCCTTTTTATCTTTCTTTGGTTTTCTGCATTATTAAGAAGGCTAACGAGCGCTTCCTTGCATAGAATAAAGATGAAAGGAGACAAAGGATCTCCATGGTGTAGGCCTCTTCCTGGAGCAATATTTCCCCTAGGCTTCCCATTCATAAGCACCTTATATTTCACCGATGTAACACACGTCATTATCCAGATAATCCAGATTTCAGAAAATCCCATATTTTGCATAACTGCTTCAATGAACGACCACTTCATTCTATCATACGCCTTACTTATGTCTGTCTTAATGGTCATTTTTTTTGTTTCTTCCACTTGGCTTAGTTCGTAGGACATGAAACATTTTCTAGACAATCATAATATTGTCTGTAATTTGTCTTCCAACAGCAAAGGCTGACTAGCTTTCTCAGATTTTATCTGGTAGAAACATCTTTAATCTCTGGCATAAGACTTTAGAGATAATCTTGTAACTAACGTTACACAAACTTATGGTTGGAACTGGGACATCTCATTAGGCTTAGTTGTCTTCGAAATGAGGCATATATTTTTATCATTCAAACCACTCGCCATTGATCCATCCGAAAGGAATTGGTTAACCATATGAGTTAAATCGTCCTTTACAATATCCCATAACTTTTGATAAAAGAGAATTGTCATTCCATTTTGCCCAGAAGCCTTTTTCGAATGCACAGCAAAAAGTGCTAGTTTAACTTCCGATTCCGTGACCCGAAAGGTCATTGTTTAATGACTCCGTAATCGTTGTGTTTACCTCAGATAGCACATCCGCTATGTCTTATGGATTAGAGGATTCAAAGAGGTGTCTAAAGTAACTATTAGCAATGGCTACCAATCCTTTCTGATCCTCAACAACATTTCCATTTGCATCTACCAGCTGTGTGATTTTATTCCTAATTCTCCTTTGTTTTATCAATGCATAAAAGAATTTTGTGTGTTTATCTCCTTCATTTAGCCAAGACATTTTTATTTCCAAAATATATCTTTTTCCTTAAAAGCATCTAAGAGTTTTATACATATATAAATATATGGATTATTCTATGGTCATGTTGTTGTTGGTAAGTTTAATTGTAGTTGTCTTCTTATATTGACGTGGTATATTGTTCTTTTATTGTAATTATCTTTTTAATTCTAGATTATCAATATCGTGCACCATCACTGTTGGTAGCTGAAACAAAGAAAGAGAAACAAATCTCAAACTTGGAGGTTAAAAACAGCTTTAATCTAAGAAATATAGACATAAAATCTCATGTTAAGTTGGGATGTGCAAACAATTAACCTCAAGACTTTTATAACCCTAACTAGATATAAATCAGCACTACTTTCCTGTGCATATAATTTGTGATCATACCCTAACCGCATATGTTACGTTTGGGTAATATTATAATCAGACAAAAGAATTCATACATAAAACAGAAAGTGGCTTTTTAGAAATTTTATACTAGCAGCTTAAATTTCAAAACAGTACTTACAATAGAGCTTATCGGAGTGAAAGTATTACCCTTAACCAATCGTCCATATAAGACTAAATGCCTGAAATAAGCAAAACTACAAATATAGTTCTCTTTTTGTGCTGATAATTAAAATAGCATTGCCTATACAAAACCACACACCCATCTTTATTTTCTGCATTGTTTAGTTTTTAGCTAATGATAATAATTTGCATGCTGATTTCTGAATTGACGATGAAGTGTTTAGTAAACAAAATATGTAATATTTCGATTTATGATAGACGATGAAGTGTTTAGTAGAGTTGATTTGGCTACCTTTGTCACCAAAGTGTATTTACTTTTTTCGGCAGATATTCGTTTAGAATTCAAGAGTTAAGCGTGGTTTAGTTGGAGTAGTGGAAGGATGAGTGACCTATCGGGAAGCGATTCGCGATATTGTGTGAGTTAAGCCAAAGGACGAGGAAATGTCATGTGGTGATTGCAGGGTCAGCAAACAAGACTTTCGAGTTTTAGAAAAAATAACGCACGATCGTCGGACAGGATGGGGCCCATGCCGAGAGAGCGGGCGTGGGAGACTCATTAGCCATGGGCGGTCGAGGCGTTATAAGTGGTATCAGAGCTGGTTAGCCATCTCGGTTTTGACCCGAGAGGCATCTTGAGACCTGTTATGGTTCGCAACGTCATGGTGCGCAACGAGGACGTTGCACTATGTGAGTGAGGGTGAATTGTAACATCATGATTACTGGTAGAAGATGAAGTACACGATAGAGATTATTTGGCTACCTATGTCGACAAAGTGGGATAACCTTTTCTGGCACACATCCGTTTAGAACTCCAGAGTTAAACGTGCTTGAGCTGGAGTAGTGGAATGATGGGTGACCTATCGTGAAGTGATTCGCGATACCGTATGAATGAGGCCAAAAGCACGGGGCAAGTTCATGTGGTGGTTGCAGGGTCAGTAAACAAGACTTTCGAGCCTTCGAAAACTAACGCACGACCGTCGGACGGGATGGGGTCCACTGGCCTAGAGAGCAGTCGTGGAAGACCCATTAGCCATGGGCGGTCGGGGCATTACAAATTATATTCGTATTTTTATATTACGAACTAAATCATTATTTTTTCGTATGAAATATTAGTGAAATATAAAATTATAAGACTAAAATGATTGTATAAAAGTTAATAAGATTATTTGAAAGATTAATAACTGCTAGAACTTAAAAATACGAATATTCAAATATAAAATTTTATACAGTAAAACTTCAAATATAAAGTTTCATTATTGGAACCTTAATTGAGGTTTTACGGTTCCTCCCATAACAGATGAAACTTCATATTTAAAGTTTTAAGGTTACTCTTGATGATTCTCTAATATTGAAGATGGTCTATACAAAGATGGAATGCCCACCTTTGTACCCCACATGGAAAACATTCAACAATGTATGAAGTTTATCCCTCTCTTTACAATCCACCATATTCCAAGAACAAAGAATACTATGGCAGAAAAACTTGTATAAGATGCTTGAAATTCTTTTTTTGATGTGTACTATGTTTCCAAGTATTCTAAGTTTGGATTTTAGAAATGGTGACTATTTCATTGTAGTTTTGTTACTCTTGGTATAAAACTTGATCCAACTCTAGTCCCACTTTATTTTTATTCTTTTTTTTTCTTTTGCCGATGTGGCTCTTTTTTTTTGTTAACTATGAATACTTTATTAAATAAATGTCCAAGAAGACAGGAGTTTGAGTTTAACCCGACAAAACAAAGCAGAAAACTACATATACCAATAGGTACCATTCACAACCAACAAAAGAGAGCGAAGGGGGGGGGTGTTGGACATGGGTTCATCACCCCTCATCAAGGCCTATGAATCAATGAATTAGGCTCATTACCAAGAGGGTCACTAGGAAACCCTAGACTCAGCTTGTATAAATAAAAGGCATCCTTCCTTATTAGAGATTCTCTTTTCTCCTCTTAGATCAAGAACACATCTTTAGAGACATTTTATGGATTCTTAGATTCACTTTACTTGTAATCACTCATTGTAATGAATCTTCGAGAAATAAAATCTCTTTATGTTCTATTTCTCATTTGATTTCATTGATGATATCTCCTAAACCTCCATAAAAATGTATTGTATGAATCTGACAAACACACCGTTTTCGGTTCAAACAGGGGGGATGTTGGTCCCTAATCCATCTTTGAGGTTAGGCTCAAGTCATTGGGAATGGAGACAAGAGAATTGGCCGAGGACAAATAACAAGCTCAAGGCCAACTGTAACTTTTGAGCTCAATCTTGGCAAAGTCAAAGAAATCATGCAATATCTGCAATCAAGCTAGTAGAGAGATGAGGAAATATCGGAAACTCATAACATATAGAAGGAGTATCAGAATAAAGAGTTCAAGAGATAAATACAGATATTCCTGTATTCACACACACACATATGCTTTGACCTCGAGCTCTCATCCCTAAATATTTCGACCTTGTTGGTGTCTTGTTTCTTAGTTCTAGCTTCAACCATTTTCATTTATAGATCTTTTAATTCAATTATCAATCAATATAAGTCAATTTTTGTCAACCTAAACATGTTATATTGTTGTTTTATGAGGATTTTGTGCCCATAAGTTCTTTCTTCCCTAATTTAAAAATACAAACACTACCAAATTTCTAGAGTAGTTTTAGGATCTACATTTTGGCGACGTTGATATGCTCAAAGTAACCTTTAAGTTACTCTCTCAAATAAGAGTTTCATTGTAGTACATATGGATATAATCAACAGGGACTGATGATCACACAATAAACTTATGGTTTCAAGCTAATATAAGATAGAAAGTATAAAGCAATAAAACAAAGCAGTAAATAGATCGGTTGCGTAACAGATGAGAAAGCATTAAATCAATGGAAATAAAACAGGTGGTTCAGGTGCCAAGGGTTTTATTAAGAATAATCTTAGAACTCGAATTCAATAGTAAGTTACACTGCTCCCATTGTAGAAAACTATCAGATGCCTATATCCTATTAAAAACCAACTCTCGTGGCGAAGTCAATTAATCAGACAAGAATTAGATCACATTCAATTTGTTCAACCAGATTCCTAGATCATCTCTCGTTGCGAATAAGTATCTAGTTCAACATGATTAGGTTCATGTAACTAATTACAGTCTCATGACTCACAACTATCCTAGGATTCTAAGTTCTAGTTAATTACTCTAGAAACTAGTTTGATAAGCAATTCTAGTGAACTATTAAATGAATATCCTAGCAACCTATCAATCAGAAATTCGACATTAAGCCCTTGAAATCTTTAAATCTAACAAGTTGTTTACTCGGACATGATCGAAGAAAAAACAATCATAGAATGATGAATAAACTGCATATGTAAAGATAGAAATACTAGGGTTCCGATTGAATCTTGAAGGAGTCCTAACCTTCTATCCAAAACCTCTATAAAAATCAAAGTATGCGTAGAATAAAAATTAGAGAAAAATGGCTGGAAACTACTAAATATAGGGCAAAACACGATCATGGGATTCTTTTGCAAATACAAGAAACTTTTGGGCAAAAGTGAAATTCTTGACGCTTGTGTCAGCTTGCTCAAATAGCAATGGTGTCAATCGACACTATTTTGAGTGTCGATGACACTGAATCCAAATCACTACTCCAACTACAAATTTTTGGCATCACTTCTCTTGATGCTCTAAATTGTTCCATAATCTCCCGAATGCTCCAAAAGTACCGAAACCTCTGAAAACCTAAAACAGACTGAGATACATATAATTGACTCTAAAACTGGACTTATACCATAGTTATAATCCCTAAACCCAAGTATATCAACTCCTCTGGACTTATCTATTGCTTATCCTCAAGAAAACATAGAAGGAACCTATGGAAGAGGCTTGAAAACATTGGAACTCACATTTTCTTAGATCACCTCCATCACCTCTACAATGTTTAAAGCCACATAAAATAATACCAACTTTTGAAGGTATTTCCATGTAATTGACCTCATCTTAGCAACCTGACAATTCAGTTAACAACTCACCAGATACCATCTGACATCCCCCTCTACTGACCTCATTTAAGAAACTAATATGCTGGCTTATCTTGGGAGTATCGATCAAAGGAGACAAAGACTCTTACCCAGTAAGGTTTTTAGACACACATGTAGTCTTCCCTGGTTCATTTCCTCTCTCTTTTCTTAGTTCTCTAATTCATTTTTTAGTTTTCCTTCTTTTTCATGATACTGCAAAGTGTAGGCGAATAATGGGATCATAGAAAATTTCCGTACCCCTCGCTTCCAACTTTGGGTGATCATTCCATTGTAGTAAAATAGTGGGCTCATAGAAAATTTTGTGCCCCTTTACTACTCATGAAATCATCTTAATCTTATTTTTTTATGCTGAAGGGAAGAGAGAGAGAAACTAGACTTACACAGACTTTAGCTTCCAGACCTGAATGAAGAATCCGATCCAGTGCATACAAACTCCAAGACAAGCGAATTAAGTAGATTATGTTGGATGTCAACTTTGGCTCCTTTAGACATTCGAAGCAAGCAAGAATGTTATTGGCAAGTTGATCCACTTTTCCATTAAATACACCTTGAAGTTAGTAACTCAAACAATGATGCTAGATAGTGGTTAGGTGGTTAGTTCACAGAAAAAAGTTTAACAATTTCCAACTGACTTTATTTTGACTCAATAAAACGAATGACTCTCTCAACTATAAAAAACAATGTTAGTACCAACAGTGTCCCAAGTGTAAGACATTATGAGATTGGTGAAATAAATATAATAAACTCAAAATAAAATCTAGAAAAATCAAGAACAAATACCTGAAAACGGAGGGAGTGTCGATCGACACAGCTAAGTGGCGATCAATACTCATGTAGAATGGGGGTTTTGACCGACACCTCATGGGTGTCGATCGATGTGGTACTCGGCATGTCTTCTTTGTTCTTTTTCAAAATAAAGAAATTACCTAACAGTGGGTTGCCTCCCACTCAGATCGTTAGCTTGACTTTTGGAATTCATACTCAGTCTAAACAAGAATGAAACTTTCTCCAAAACAAGTCTCAATGTCTACTTTCTTCAGCTCGTTGATTATGCCGATGAAGCTCTTAGAGAAGCTTCCCCATTGTCCTTCAGATCTGGATTAACAAGCACTCAAATCCTAGTTAAGGACAGCGAACCACCTATGTTGCGCACCATGTACTAGATGCTCCCTTCTGGACAAGTTTTATGAAAAGGAAGTCTACCTTGTTTTGCTATTCTTCTTCTTCTTCTTCTTCTTCTTCTTCTTGCCCTCCCCCAACCAAGATTTAGAATTTTCAGCCTCGTTCTTCTGTGAAACTAGAGGTACCGACACCAAGGGGGGTGTCTTTAGCACCCCCGAACCGTTCTAGGTCAAACTCCACTCGATCGGCCGCCCAACAATCAAACAAAAACATGGACGACCAACCAAGCTTCGAGATCGGCCGTGCAACAATAAATAAAACATGCACGACCAATCTCTCAACCTAGATCGATCCAAAGATGCCAGAATTTAGTTCACTGAAACAGATTGGCCAATATACTAAATAAATTCAGACCTTTAGCCATCCCGTCCCGGATCGCTAGTTCCTCGAGACCATGGCCTAAGGCTTTGCAACCCGTACAACGATCGCGAGTTGTGTCAACCCGGACAGAGTTTATATTAGATGAAGCCCATGTTATATATATGAAAAATAATTTTATTAATATAACAACTTGGAATATAACATTGTTTCATAATAAAAAAGAGTTTGAGGCCTGGCCAAAGTACTTACAAAACAAAAGATACAAACGTTTATCCAAAAAAACAATACTTTACAAAGGCAACAAAAACTACACCGGCCGCCGTTCCTCGCACACATCTATTGGTTACTTATAAGCAAAAGGGTTTCACAACAAGTAAGAGCGCTAATCACTCAGTAAGTTACATCTCCCTCTAACAAGGCGATAATCCCCGCCAGAGACCCAAAATAACACACAACAAGCAATCAAACAAGAAACATCAGAAAACTCGACTACATCACGAAAGCCGTTTTTAAGAAAAGGCTTGATACACTTTAATCAAAAGGGCTCGCACATTCGATCCTGTCCCTTAAACAGGCAACCCATTTCATAGCCACAAAGGCACATGAGAATCGGCCATCGACTAGCTGTTCCAGAATTAACCGATCACGTCAGCTCTCTATCCCGTCGGATAGTAATCGGCCATAGGCTGCAATCCCGTCACTCCGAGTCTTCTCACTAATGGTTCCAAACATATAGTGAGGGATAGGTAGGATCGAACCGCCCACACTCACATTGCATCACACGATACCGAATCAAGAGTAAATCAAATTTTCATCAAAACGACTCTTTTTCGTAAAAACCGAATAACAAGCAATCAACCAAGCATCAACAATAACCAAGGAATCAACAATCAATAAAGCAATAACTAAATCAAAAAATCTAACATTCAATCATCTATCTACCAATCTGATATATCCTTTGAAACCAGCAACCTAACAACATTACCAAACAAGCGATCTACATGCAATATTAAACACACAACCTATCATGAAATCCTGAACACACAATTACACATCACTATAACTCACAGTGATTTAGGATGAGTGCTTTCTAAACTAGGCTTGAAAGGGTTGGATCCTAGCTTCTTCAGACTTCTCCCAACAACATACTCTTCCCGAACCGAAACTCTCGAAAACTACTCTAAAGACCACTTTCTCTCACTAAAATCTCTCTAAGGTGGAGAACGGTTTTGAGATGGAAAATATGAAGGGGAAGGCTTGGTATTTATAGGGAAGGTCTGGGTTTGCATGGCTTGGAAAGGTGGCATCACCACATCACTTTCATGGCAAAAGTGGACATATGGAAATAGTGGTGACAAATGGCCAAGATCTTTCCACACTAAGACAAGTCTTCCATCTTCTAGAAGGCTTCCCTGGTTGTGCCACATGTCCTCTTCTCCCAGAGAATGAAAATTCAACACTTGGCTCCACTAAAATCATGCCACATCACTTCCTCTTTGACCAATACAAATCTGCCACAACATCTCTTCCTCTTTGACCAATAAACCTTTGCCACACCATCAACTTCAAAAAGTCATCAACCTTAGATATTCTTGTTAAAAAATCACTCCTGAATGCTTCATTCTTGATCAGTTTCTCGAATCTCGTTCGATTAGTCGGTTTCGTTCATATCGACCAAACTGGGTTCACCCGAACCATCTGAATTATTCTTCGACCAAAATTCTTCTTCTGGACCATGCACACCCTCCCAAAAAATGTTTTACTAATCTAGAGGTTTGGGTTTTCTCGACCAAAATCTACCCTAAGATAGGGTCATTACATTCTCCCCTTCTTAAAAAGAATTCATCTCGAATTCTCTAAGGTTGGTTAAATGGCTCCTAAGGTTATTGGGTAAGGTTCAAATTTGTAACACTTCCAAACCGGTATATGTTGGACTTTTATCTTATTGGTCGCTCAATAAGCAAACAAGAACAAGAATGACCAACCGAGCTTAAACGATCGGTCATGCAACAATCAAACAAGAACATGCACGACTAATCTCTCACAGCCCAACCAATCCAAAAATGCCACAAATTAGATCCTATTGAGTACGATTTTATTAGGTAAAGTTCCTATGATACTAACCGATTTCAAGAACTACACTATCTCACCAACAGACATGCAACTTTATAAATAAACAAGCAATCGATAAACCTATAATCGATCCTCGGCCAATTACTTACATCATCTGAGATTAACTAATGTACCATTAGATACACATTGTACACTCATCGAACTTTGGTCAAGCAACAATCAAACAAGAACATGCTTGCCCAAATATCGATAATGTACAACTTTGATACCCATCGCCCTTCATAATTTACCATGCAGATTTTCCAAGTAATTAACGTTGGATGAGAACTACTCCAAACAACAATCAATCAATCAATAATGAGTTAGTGTTAGGGTCAATAACTGTTACAACAGAATCAACGTAAGAAACTTCCCGAGAGGTTTCCTCTTTGAGAAAAGAGAGATAATATTTTGAAAAAGAAGAGCGAGAAAATCGAAATAAAGTTTCGATTGAACTCTGAAAAAGGATTCGCCCAATAAGTCCTCGAGAAAGGCTACTCTAGACCTCGGGAAAGTTGGATCGACGAAGATGAAAAACTCGCCCATTCGGCGAGTTTGATCGAGCAAGACAACCAACTCGCCCATTCGGTGAGTTGGATCGAACAAGACGACAAACTCGCCCGTTCGGCGAGTTGGATCAAGAAAAACGACCTACTCGCGCATTCGGGGAGTTGGACCAATCCAACTTGCCGAACAGGCGAGTTGGGTCGATTAAGTAATCCAACTCGCCCATTCGGCGAGTTGAATGGATCAATCCATTTTCATCACGTCCTCGTAACTCCCTCCTTTGAGATTGGATCAAACTTGTTGTTGTTTAGTCTCGATCAAGATTAACGTTGGAATTTTACCGCAAGAACTCGTTTCCTCGTATAATGTTCGAGTTGGTCGTGTAAAACGGAAAACGCTAATGAAACACCTAAAGTTACCTGCACTATATGAGAAATTCAAACTCTCTTCGAAATCAACGCCGTTCCGGAAGCGTTATTTCGAAAAAATCGTTAAAACGCTTAAGTGAAAAAACGGCTTGAGAATGTCAAAAACTCGGCTATAAACCAACTCGCAGTTTTACACGAAATAGAGCCAAATCGTAATGACGGTGTATCTTTTATTTGCAGGAAGAGATAAATGTTAGTTCAGAAGTAAATGTTCAGGTTCCAAAGATAATCATGAAGATCGAAGGAAAATAGAAGATTTCCGCGAAGCGATAAACTCGACCGAAGGAAAAAGGCAAAAGAGCAAACCGCCTCTGAGAGGAGTATATAAGGGCTTCGAGGCTGAAGATGCAGAGAGACACAAAAAAATCTTACTCAGAGCAAGCATAGCGTTCAGAGCAATTATGTATATTTCTGTTTTCTGTAATCGAGCTGCGACTCAACTAGGTTAGAACTAGGAACTCGCCGATCGCTCTTTCCGCCAAGGCTTTACCTGTTGTAACGCTCAAATCGCAGATTCAGAATAAGATCTTCTTTGTTCTCTTTCGTTTTTGTCAATTCATTGTTATATCGTTTGTTCTAACTGTTTGGTCGCTTGACGTTTTTTGCTTAGCAGAAATCCGAGACCTCTGGGAAAGCTAGGATCACCTCGCCTTCCTAAATCAATGGAGGGGTGGAGGTAGGGATCAATCTAACTCTCAGCCACCAACGCTCGATTAAGCATGTCATCTCACGATCTCAACAGCCAACAACCTCGCGACGACAACGTTGAAAACACTCCAGCAACAAACGTCATTGCGGTTAACTAAGGCCGATGCAAACACCGACACAAACACCACAACGTTCAAGGAGTTAAAGATGTTCTCAACTTTCAAAAAGAAGTCGGCATAACAAGACAAGGTCATGAGTTCTCTCGCTAAACAAGTTGAAACCCTAACAGCGAGGAACATGGCCATTTTTTCGCGTGGAGCAACCCGAATCCGCGGATGAAGACTTGATTTCACAACTCCTTTGGACCGGTCCGGCAACACACAAGGGAAACCTTCTAGACAAAATCCCGACAAAGTAACCCCCGCGCCAACACGGAAAAACCTGAGAGATCTTCCTCCTATTGAGGAAGATAAAGAAGGAGGAGAAGTCGAATGCATCGACGTGGCGTCTAGCAGCCAGTCTAAGCCTACGGGAGAAGATGCAGACGTACATCCCTGCTGCACAAGGAGCGGAGCGACTCGGGATGAGTCCCATTTCGACAATCATATGACTGAAGAAGAAGAAGCTATCGTTTAGAACAAACATGAAGAACTGGCTGAGGTCAAACTCAGAACACTCACGGCAAACGCTGACAAAGTCAGAAATCTGCTAGCAAAAGCTCTGAGATTCGCGATCTCCACGATCATCTCATGAAATTGGTAGTCGAAGTTAGAGCAGTGAAGTCTCAAATCCATCACGCCACTAGCACCTCACTGGAGATAAATCTGCTCCTCGACGAAGCTCGCAAAACGTCTTTCACTACTCGCATCACCGAAACTAGGTTTTCGGATCCTGGAAAGATCAAAGTGACGCCATATTATGTTACCACCGATCCCAAGGCACACTTACACGCTTTTCAGGTCGCGGTGGGAATAGCCAGGTTCAGAGAAAGTGAAAGAGACACCGGCGAATGCTTCCTCTTCGTAGAAAACCTCCGAGGAGCAGCGCTCGAGTGGCTCACTCCATAAGTTCTCGCCAGCTTGCCTCGAAGTTTCTCAAGCGATACTCTATGTTCATAGATTGAGAAACCTCCTATGTCGACGTTCTGAGCCTATCCCAGCGAGAGGACTAGTCTCTCTGCGACATCATAAAACGGTTCAAAACCGTCATGGCTAGAGTCAGCGGGATAAGCCACAAAGTCGCAATAGATGCGCTCCGGAAGACGCTCTGGTACAAATCAAAGTTCAGGAAATGGATAACATTGGAGAAGCCGCGTACGATCCATGACGTGCTTCACAAGGCCACGGATTACATCATCATTGAAGAAGAGACAAAGGTCTTGTCACAGAAGTGGAAGGCGATGAAGAATTCGTCGAAGGATCCCGGGTGGGATCAGAAGTTAAAAAAGAAAAACTCTCGCAACGATAGAAGCGTCCACCGCGGGTAAGAGGAAACACATGTAGCGCTTAACTACGCTATTAACTCTGGATCAGTGCAAGGCCAGATGACGAGCAACACACTGACCCAAAATCCGAATTACGATGAGAACATCGTCTGCAACTTTCACGAGGCCCGCGGTCAGTCGTGAAATTCTTGATGCGAGGTTGGCTACAAAGTTGCCCAATAAGGAGAAAAGCGTGGAAGAAGGCAGGACGAGAAGGGCAAAAAAACAATCGTGGCAAGGTAAACATGATCATCGGAGGGTCGCAGTATTGCAGCGATACCATCTCAACCATCAAAGGTTATCAGCGCAAGGCCGAGACAAGCGCAAATTCGCCAACCTGGTCCACACCCAGTTATACCCCAGATGGAGCAATCACTTTTGATGAAGAAGAGGCCGGCGGGATCGATCAGCAACACTGCGATCCACTCGTATCGATCTCATAATAAGAGATCTCGAGGTCGCTAGGGTTCTCATCGAAACGAGAAGAATGGTCAACGTCATCTTTCTCGATACTCTGAAGAGGATGAACGTCAAATCAAGGGAACTCGTACCATCCCCAAAGCGCTGACAACTTCTCTAGCACGATGTCGATGACCCTCGGATCAATCAAACTGCCCATTGTGGCGATAAAAGTCACCAAGATCGGCGATTTCGCAGTTGTCGACCATCATGGGCACGCCTTTGCTAAACGCCTTAGGTGTTAAACTCCCAACTCATAACAGAATTACCGTGATATGGGGATGCCAGAAACAGTCGAGATGTTGCTTCCTAGCCGAACACAAGCTATGAAAAATCTCGAACACATAGATGGCAAAGACCAAACGCCCGAAGATAGCTCAAGCGCCGACTGAAAACACTTCGGACAAAAACGATCCAGAATCGTCAACTCAAGCAACGGCCAAAGAACAACTAGTTCCAGTTTCCGACACTTCAAACCCACCGGAGGAGTCAAGTCCGGCGGACGATGTCTATCTAGCAACTAACGCGGTCGACATGAACACGAAAGTCGAGTAAATGCATTATCGCAAACAGCAGAACTACGAGATGGCTTGATCCTCGAAAGAGGTACATAGGCAACTTGTCAAAAGATGAGTTCAGCTATCCCTCTCTCCAAAAAGGGCAGGGAGGGGGAGTGGGTACATATACGAATACTCCTATATTTGCGCATTCTAAAATATTTTCCTTGTACTCAATATTTTCGACACTTTTTCGGCAAAAAAGACTTCATTAGAATTTCACAAAATCTCTCTTATCTCGCGAAGAAACATCTTGTTATACTTTTGGAAAACATCCATACACGGGCAAAACAATTATCGCATGAACCCAAAAATGGAAACTCGCGAAAAAATCATCCTACCTCAAAACGGATCAACTCCACGCTATCTTACCCAGCAAAGAAACCTCATAACATTGACTAAGGCATCGCCGAGATCAACAGATCCCGCCGACCACTAAAACTCCTCAACTAATAAATCTCGATCGAATCGTCGATTCCGACCCCCGACCAGAGCACGAGAACCTGGTCCTAGACACTAAAACATTACTAACACAAAGTAGGTTTTCGAAAAAATAAGCGAGACATCGCCTGGATTTTCGAGAACACACTCCCAGTCCATTGCGACTATAAATCACACACACTCGTCGATTGGCCCCGCCGAGCACCTTGACTTTCTTAAAAAAACGCATCCAGATCCTTCCTAAGGGATAGATCCTCTCCCATCCGACTAGGATAAATAGCGCGCTATAAAAGAAATTCAAAATTTTGGTCAGCATTTCCAGACAACTTAAAAATTATCTCCAGAGAGATGCTCGACTCCGACAAGACAAGTCATACAAGCCGAGAACCTATCACGGACTTTAAATCGGAACGGCGTCAGGTTAAAATCAGAACATGCAAAATGAAAGCCGATTAGTCATCGCAAAGCCTTAAACCGAAAGTAAACCTAGGTCTTACCCTAAAGCCATCACACTGGTCTCTAATGTCTCAAGGCATGATATCGAAAAGATTCGAGATCCTGAAAGCATGTCTCTTCATCCGCATCTAAGCGCTCTCGAAACTTTGAGAACTTCTCAAACATCTTGGAAAAGCAACGAATATGATGATCTATAAAGAGGGGTAGAAGGCGAGATGGCAACTCGAATTTTTCCCCAACACTTCAAAAAATCCAAACATTCTTGAAACCCTTTTCATAAAAAGCACGGTTCAAACAAAAGCCGATAAAAGGCATGGATTCAAAGCCACACTTGGGCAGTCCCGCTACATGACATACGACCACACTTGGCTGGTGATGAACGAATAGCATAAACATATTGTAATACATGGGAATACATTGCCGAATAAGTTGCGACCAAACTTACGATCAATCATCAAGACCAAAGTACCAGGTCATCGACCTCCCGAGCGAGTAGTCATTGACGTCCAGAGGAGCCGTTGGCTGGTTCACTTTGCATGTCTCATCGGTGGCTCCCGTATCAGCTTCGATCGTGTCAAGAGAAACCGGAAACGGGTTCCACTGTTTCCAAATCCTCCCAAATCCTCTCCTCAATTTGAGGAATCATGAAGTCCATATCTCTCTCATTCATACGCCCAGTTTGCCTCGCATACTCGGCGTCAAACGAATAGTGAGGGGCCTGCGTGACGTATAATCCACCCACAGTACCACAACACTCACGATAATGCCCGAGATCCTTATAACCCCTCGTAATCTCCTCGAACTCGCACGAGAACTTGTCATGACGGGTCTTCATGACTTTATCCATCTCTCTCCTCCCTCGCCTATGAGCAAGACGAACCTCCATCGGAACCGACTCTCTCTCGCAACCACATGAACTCTCCAATTCGATCCTTAGATGGGCGATCTCTTTATCAGCCGTCTCAGCCCTGAATTTAGCCATGCGAGCCTCTTGGCAGCTTGCATCAAGAGCTCGGTTCTTCATGAGAAGACCTTGCGAAAAATCTCAAAGTCAAGAGAAGCTCGACCATATGAAAAAATATAATAAAAATAGTGTTCAAGAACCAAAATTTACCCCATTAACTATCCTCGACGCCTGGGTAAACTCCGTCACCCTGCTGGATCCATATACGACTGGAGGAAAGTCAAAACCGAACAACTCATCAAGATCCGTCTGTCTGCCAT
>CAJHQP010008776.1:0-25326 GCA_905132765.1 Moricandia arvensis
TTTTGATAAAACCAGACGAAATCTACATTTTTCTCTCATTTTTTCTCTTTTGTCTTCCTTCTTGTGTTTACCACAAAAATTAGGTTAACAGACATTATATAATGTCTCACTAACCCTAAGGCCCAATAATAATTTCATGGACTAATATCAATGATTCAACACCAAGTTCGACCATCTTCAACCAAACCATTGGGTTTCCTCCATCTAGAAAAGGAACCCAACACTATTTACACATTATGGAAGAAGAGAAACTCAAGGAGGCATGGAACAGCTTGTGTATCTGTCGATGCCATCACCCGGATTAGCGACAAGACAATCAGGAACCGCATCTCCTCACTTCGATATAGAGGAGATCATAAGCTCAGTGGACTACTTCGAAGATAGTTTGAGGTTATCCCCTTATAGGGTCTAACCATATATTCTTTTATTCTTTTAACATTTAGGCACATTATATCATCTCGTAAATGTTCATCCCCATTTGAATAAATTTGAAATTTCATAAAAAAAGAAAATGTTATCACAATCACAATGCACTTCGATTTTGTAGCCGGTTTAGTTTCACACAGAATACCTTAGCTCAGGCCTATTTTTAATGCAGTGCAAACTAAAACAGAAACACGCGGAGTTGGTTTGCTTCAGTTTACGCTGAAGAAAATAGCACTTGAGTCTTAGAAAACAGGTTGATGAACCAAAACCATGTACCCCTTAAACGATTTGGAAAGGTTCTAAAAGCTAGCAAGATCTCAGAAGATAAACCAGCCTTTAAAAAAAAACAAGATTCCTCGCTTAACTGACAGCTAAACAGCATTAGTTTGACCATTAAGGCGATAGATAGATAGACAAATGGTACTTTTATTTCTTTGCAGTCAAGGCTTGGAGGCACATGTCATAACATGAGACTTGAAGTTTTCCAATTCTGCCAAAACTTCCTCTTCCGGTCTGTAAATCAAGTCACTCATCCGCCATATCTGCCACAGATTGAAGATAGTATAAGCACAACACATTTTTACGATCCACAAAATTGCTCATCGAGGTACCAAGAAAGTGATTAACAGTTTACCTGCAATGTTCCACCTCCACCAGTAGTCTCACAGTCATCAGAAACACTGACAATAGTCCAAGGGTCCTCCGCATTCCAGTGGAAATCAACAACTTTGTCCCTAAGAAAGTATACAAACAAGAAAACTTAGAAGCAAGTAAATGAGAAAGCAGTTAAGAGAGAGTTAAAACTAAAGTCTTAAAGAACCTGTGACCAGCATGCTGGAAGAAGAGACCAGCGGGGCTTTTAGATGCACGATCAGACTTCTTACTGACCTGATGGGGTTAGTTAAACAAACCAAACATGAGTACAATTCATTAAGTATCAACGAATAGATATCTGAGCGACTTATGTACACACCCTGTCATAATCCCAGATGTTCAAGAGACCATCTTCTGCTGAACTCCCAAAAACAGATGACTTATCTGGAGACCACTGAATTGATTAACAAAAAGGTCTCAGTGATTTAATTATATACAAGTAATATGATGAAAAAGAAACATAAGAACTGTTTTTTGAGACCTGAACGCAAAGAACAGCAGCTTTGTGGCCTTCAAATTTGTAAATAGGCGTACCCACTCCATTTGAGGTTAGGTTCCTACGATCATACAACCGAACAGTGTTGTCTGCAGACCTGAAACATACGGCTATATGTAATGAGTACATGTCTGCATATTCTATAAATATATCTATTTCACCATACCCAGTCAGGATCAGATTGTCGTCATGAGGGTTCCAATCGACACAATGAAGATCAGCATCGTGCGCCTTTTCAACCTGATAACACACAAAGATAGATAAAAAAAAAAGACGGTAAATTCTTCAAAATTTTGATAAAAAACATGAAGATACAGTACCTTCGTGACAGGGCTAGTGCCAGTTCTTGCATCCCATAGTATAAGGCAAGAATCGTCACCAACACTGCAGAATTCTTGTGCACTTCTCGTCACAAATATTCACCAGAAGCATCATCAGAAAAGCATGAATAGTTCATTATTTTGCATCGAAGAACACGAGATAAAAAGGAGGGGACTATTCTAGTTACCTAGTCGGGCTGAAAGCCACATCTTCAACCGTATCGTCATGGCCATGATATACACCTCGCGGGCCAACAGAAGGACTCTCAGTCTTATCGCCACCTTCACCAGTCTGTTTGATGATCGATCCAGATGATTTGGAATCTGTACCAGCCGTTGTGATGTGGTCCTGGATACTCCACAGAACAACTGACTTGTCCTTGCCTAAGAGAAGAACCTTTGTATGAGAAACTGACAAAAACAAAAGGATCAGAAACTACAAATCACAGAAACACAGACCTCCAGAGAGGACAAATGGTTCAGTTGGGCACATTGCAAGTGCGAATTCAGCATTGTCTAGATGTCCAGTTAATATCTGTAAAAAAGTGGTTCAGATGATGCAAACAAATATCGAAGAGATATATGACTTCTAGTGATGAGGGTAAGACAACAAAAAAATAACTGCAAGGAATGAACGATTTGCGACAACATATCCCAGAAGTGGACATACCAAATCCGGACGGGAACTTGCAGCTCCAAGCACAGCATGACGGTTTGGCTGGGTTTCAACATCCCAAATGAGAACCTGGAATCAACATATCTTATTCAGATAACTGAAACTGGATATACGTCCAAAACAAAAGATTCTATTTCACTCCCAAGAAAATAAATATGAAAACGACACATTTCAAGTTATTATGACCATAACAAAATAGAAGCAGCAGAACTTACATCAGGACTGTCGGTGTGAGTAGCAATAATCTTACTGTTTTGTGGGAGTTCCCTGATTCGGTTAACCTACAGTAGCAAATTAGTAATGAATATGACACCCAAAAGATGGTGATGAATACACATCAAACAGGATTTTACTTTCAACAAAGTGCTAAATAAGTAAATTCATGCACTTGTTTAAAACAGCGGTGCAGATACAATAGATTATGCAACAAACAGAACAAGAACCAGCAATGTCGATATAAGAATATCTAGAGTGATCAGAGCTCACACCTCTCCAGGGTGAATGATGGTCTTGTACTTCTTCACAAATGGAGAACGTGCTTCTTCATTGAACTGAAAACACATTTGCAGAAGATAGAGTCACGACAGGAAACCAATTGCAGAGGGTAGCATGCTAAGGAAAAGAGCACAAGACTGGTAAAAAAGTCACTAATTACCTGAGATATATGCTCTGCTGCAGCGACCCTAGGCTTAACAACTTCGCAATTCGCTATGACAAGAGTATTTGGCACACTGCCATCAGTCTGGTGACACAACCAAGAAAAATACAAATGTCACAAGAAATAGACAAGTATTCTCATGAGCCAAGTTCCTGAGATGCTATGGTGAGTAAGAGACATGAGAAAGTGAAAACCCTACTTGTTCTGAGAGGTAAAGACGCTGGCGATTCTTGTAGGTTGCTTGTTCAAGCTGTGGACCCCATCTGTGAAGAGCCAAACAACAAATTCACCAAATAGCAGGCAGGAGAAGTAAAGACTTAATCAAAGATATATACAGATTAAACATCTGGAAACAAAACGAAACTGACGTTCCCTCAAAACTGAAAGTAACCTAAAAGTTCATTGATAACACAGAATAATCTGGAACCATTAAAGTTAACACAAACCAAAAACCAAAACCTTCTTCACTCTCTTTGACGGTTGAAGCTCATCAAAATTTCAGCAGATCTTGTAAAATTAATGAATCCAACATCAAATAAAAAGATACAGCCACATCCATAAAAAGCTCAACACCAAACCCTAAGTTAGTATCACAGTCAAACCCAGAAATTGAAAAATTATGTTAATATCTCCACATTTTGCCTAATTTAACAGGAAGTGCAATTCAATACAACATCAGATTGTTCAAATTAAGCGGAAGATACGATCGAAACCCTAGATGAAGAAGAAGAGAAAGGACCTGCAAGAGAGGGAAGGCCAGACGAGGTTGTGGTTGGCGAGCCAGTCGTAGAGAATGGGGACGAGACCTTTCCACTGAGTGTACTTCTCGTCTACACTCTGCTCCTGCTCCTGCTTCGTCTTCTTCCCGCTTTCCTTCATTTTCCCACCGCTCTGAGAATCTTCCTTGCTCTTAGGTTTCCGCCCTCTCTTCTTCGGCGTCGGAGTTACGGTTCCTCCGCTCGGCGACCCTGCTCCTGCTGCTTCGTCGCTCTCCATTTTCCTTTTTTCTTGTTCTTTTTATTGATTTTAGTCTCTCTCTCTAGCTTTAGTGAGACCGCACTTTCTCTTCTCTCTACACTGCTTTCCAAACAACACAAAACCATCACCGTCTCCCTTTTTCTTAAACAGAATATTTATCAAATATAAAATAAAATATACTAAAATAATTTTTAAAAAGCATAAAATTCTTACAATATCATTTACTAGATATAAAAATATATAAGATTATTTGAATTATCGATTATATACATTTATTATGAGATAAAAACCAAAATATACTTAAAATTTTTTTGTCTCAAAATAATCTTTAACGAGAAAATGACCAAAATAAATTTCATTACTCACAAATCTCTCAAAAAGACTATTTTGAAGTTTTTGTCATAAAAATAAACCCTACAGAAAAAAGATCAAAATATATATTTTTTATTTTTTTAAATTAATATTTTTTTTTTATTTTTTAGTTTTAAACTTCATCTCCAAAACTTGACCTCATAACTTTAAACTCTAAGTCTAGATTAGTTAATCTAAGAGGTATAAATGTATATTTGCACCCTTTAATAAAGTTTAGTTTGGTCATTTTTTTCTTTAAAATTTATTTTGATGATAAAAACTTTTGTAAGTCTATCTTAAAGTATTGATGTAAATATATATTTACATCCATTGGGTTAACTAATTTAAACTTAGGGTTTAGAGTTATTGTGTGAGAGTTTGGAGGTGAAGTTTAAAACTAAAATATATATATATTTTTTAAAAATTCAAAAAAAAATATTTTAATCATTTTTAAAGTTTATTTTGGGACATAAACTTCAAAAAATCCTATTTTAATAGATTTTCCCAATTATTATTTCTAATTATATATAAATTATTGTGTTATTATCATTTTAAATATATATTATAATTTATAATAATAAATAGGAATCATTCAAAAATATTATATATTTTTATTTAAATTTTGAAAAGTACATCTCATTTTCTTACACTATATTTTGTTATATGTGATAAAATACTAGAATTATACTTCAATTGCACCAAATCAATTTTTTTTGTTTCTCTCTCTTCCTTCTAGAGAGAGACTTTTCTTTTCTCACTTTCCTCCTAACTATAACAGATTTTTTTATGTCAAATTTTATTTTTTGACGATTTTGTTGTGTTTGTTTTAACTTTTAATCTTTGATGTTCTTCATTTTTCATTTGTTTTCATCGATTATGAATAGAATTGAATAAGATTATAATATTATTATCGGAGGTTTCAAAGTAGCTCTTCGAAATTCATCTTTGTCATATCCGACCAATACTATCCAGACGATAAATCCAACACTGACTAATTCATCTGATCAGTCCAACTAAACATGTCCTTAGACTATTCCAGCTCATACTGCAGAACGCAGGCGTTACAGGAGACCTCATAATAATAAAAGCTGCAAAGGTGTATTTGCTTGTGCTATCCGTAGCTTTCACTTTATGTAGACCCAAAAACTACGACCCAACAACTACGACCCAACAACTACGACCCAACAACTACGACCCAACAACTACGACCCAACTAATCATTTAGATTAAAAATGTTTTAACTGACCAACTAATGATACAAAAAAATTTCCTTGGCTTGATAAGTGGAAATGTTGTTCGAAATAAATGTGCCAAAATGTTACAGTCCTTACTTTTAGGTTTGTCTGAATGTATAAACTACACATTATATATTTCATTTAATGGAAGAAATGAACTTGATAAATAAGAATGTGTTATGAATCAACGTAGATTGTCATAACCTCTATGTGAATCATGGTCGATAGGTCGATAAGTCCATGGTCGGCCCGTCCATTACCGGTCCAAACATAAATCTATGTGATAGAGGTTTAGTAAACCTAACTCAAATAGGTTTAGGGTTGGCCGAATAGGAAAAGATATTCTTTGTTGGTTTTAGAGATTTTCCTTTTCTTAGGAATTGTACTTTTTCTTTTTCTTGATCGGTTATATTCTCTATATAAAGGGATCCCCTTATGTTTATAAAATACATAAGTCATTCACGATTTACTCTCTCTTTCTCTCTTTGATTTACAACACGTTATCAGCACGATTTTGCTCCCATAAACCCTAAGCTAAAAGCCATCACTAAACCCTAATCTCCTTCATCTCCTTCATCCGATAAAACCATAGGGGATCAATACTTTCCTTTTCTCGAACCCGATAGAAGAAGAGACCAAGCTCAGTTCATCCATGAAGAATAAGCTTAGTTCATCTGTGGATCAGCTCATCCGTGCAATCCCCTCTCTCGGTGGTCCGATCAAACCCGATAAGAAGAAAAGAATGAAAGATGATACGAGCATACTGATAGTGGACAGTGGGTCAAACCATAAAATTCTAAAAGACAAAAGATACTTCATAGACTTGACCTTACAAAATTCCAATATAAGTACCATTGCGGGTATAGCCAGCTTTTTTGAGGGTCACAGCCAAGCAAGTGTCTTATTGCCTAATGGCACACATTTAGAGATAGAAAATGCTCTATACTCGCCCAGCTCTATAAGGAGCCTATTAAGTTTCAAGGATATAAGGCTAAATGGTTACCATATTGAAACAATGGGCGAAGGAAACAAAGAGTTCCTTCAGACTGTAGACTACGCCCAAGGCCATAAGAAAGTGATCGAGACCATACATGCATTCTCTACTGGTCTATACTATGCTACGACCAGTATGATTGAGGCTAATGCCTTAGTGAACAAAAGGTTCACTGATGATTTCACTTTATGGCACGATAGGATTGGTCATCCTGGTTCAAACATGATGCGAAAACTTATAACAAATACTAAAGGGCACATCTTGAAATAAAGACGAGTTATCCCAAAGAATCTCACGTATGTAGCATGTACACAAGGGAAACTCATTGTTAGGCCATCACCAGTCAAAGTGACTTAGGAAACTATAAACTTTCTGGAAAGGATAAAATGAGATATATGTGGACCAATACACCCACCTTGTGGGACATCTAGATATTTCATGGTCTTGATTGATGCATCGACCAGATGGTCCCATGTATCTTATTTTCCACTCGAAATATGGCATTTGCAAGATTACTTGCACAAATCATAAGATTAAAGGCTCACTTTCCAGACTTTCCTTTAAAGACTATACGTTTAGATAATGCTGGTGATTCACTTCCCAAGCTTTTAATGATTATTGTATGTCCATGGGGGTAAGTGTGGAACATAATGTGGCACATGTCCATACTCAAAACGGCTTGGCCGAATCATTCATTAAAAGAATTCAATTGATTGCTCGACCATTACTCATGAGGTCGAAACTCCCAGTATCTGCTTGGGGACATTTTTTACATGTAGCGGAGTTAATTCGCATCAGGCCATCTAGTGAGCATAGATATTCACCATCCCAATTGATCACGGTTCAAGAGCCAGACGTGTCCCATCTCAAAACATTTGGATGTGCAGTATATGTACCAATTGCTCCATAACAGAGAATTAAGATGGGACCTCAAGGGAGAATGAGAATATATGTTGGATATGATTCTCCCACTATAATCAAATACATTGAGCCAACCACGAGTAATTTATTTAAGGTCAGGTTCGCAAACTCTCATTTTGATGAGTCAAACTATCCAACATTAGAGGGAGATAATAAGCTCGTAAAAGAGATTGAATGGAATCGTCCATCAGTGTCTTGGCAAGATCCTCAAACTAAAGAATGTGACATAGAAGTCCAAAAGATTATACATTTGTAAAAGCTAGCTAATCAATTGCCAGACTAATTTGTTGACCCAAAGAAAGTGACTAAGTCACATATACCATTTTGTAATGCACCAGTAAGAATTGATGTCCAAGAGAGACAAAATCAAGTTGCTACAGAGTACAACACACGTCTAAAACGTGGTAGACCAATAAATTTCAAAGATAAGGTTCCTCGAAAAGTTAAGAAAGGTGCAAAAAAAACCAAGGAAATTGACATGGTCGCTCTGACCATAGTCGAACCAACCTTGGTCGGACAAACCACGGTCAGACAGCCCATGGTCGAACCAATACCAGACCAGGTCGATCCGAATGGACCAAATAAAGATGTTTGGGACGCCAAACTTCTAGGTACTAAGGATATTGATAACAATGAGATCTCAATCAATTATATGATGTCTGGAACACAATGGAACAAAAAAGATGTCGACATAAATGCTATATGTGCATACAAGGTAGCACCTGAACTTATGGATTTGAATGAAGATCATGAACCCACGTCTATATTAGAGTGCACTCGTAGATCAGATTGGCTTAAGTGGAAAGAAGCCATAAACGTGGAGTTAAACTCTTTATAGAAGAGAAATGTGTTTTCTCCAATTATAAGGACACCATATGATATTAAACCAGTTGGATACAAGTGGGTCTTTGTGAGGAAGAGAAATGAACATGGTGAAGTCGTGAGATATAAGGCAAAGCTCGTTGCACAAGGATTCTCGCAGAGACCATGAATAGATTATGAGGAAACATATTCCCTGTAGTGGATGCTACTACATTTCGATTTCTGATAAGTCTGGTTATAAGATACAAATTGGATTTACATTTGATGGATGTAGTAGCATCATACTTATATGGTCTACTGGATAATGAGATATACATGAGAATTCCAGAAGGTATTGAGCTCAAAGATAAGAAAAGTTTTCGAGAACAACATTGCATTAAACTGAACAAATCCCTTTATGGACTAAAGAAAAGTGGCTGAATGTGGTACAATAGACTGAGTGAATACTTAGTGAAAGAAGGATATAAGAATGATCCGATCAGTCCATGCATATTCATAAGGAAGTTTGAGAACAAAGGATTTGTGATCATAGCAGTGTATGTTGATGATTTGAATATCATAGGAACCTCGAAAGAAATTTCCCAAATAGTTGAATATCTCAAGAAAGAATTCGAAATGAAAGACCTAGGTAAAACAAAGTTTTGTTTGGGATTATAGCTTTAGTACATAAACAATGGAATCCTTGTGCATCAAATGACATATACTGAAAATGTACTCAAGGGATTCAATATGGACCAATGTCACCCATTGTCATCGGCTATGATCTTTAGGTCCCTTAGTCCAGACACCGATTCATATGGTCCAAAGAAGGACGATGAAGAAATACTTGGTCCAGAAGTGCCATATCTTAGTGCCATATGAGCCTTGATGTATCTTGCTAGCCACACTCGACCATATATATGTTTTGTAGTGAATCTACTGTCTAGATTCAGTTCATGTCAAACCCAAAGACACTGGAATGGGATTACACATTTGCTTCGTTACCTACAAGGAACAAAAAGTCTTGGATTGTTTTATACTAACCAATCACAAGAAGGTTTAGTTGGTTTTGCTGATGCAGGTTACTTATCAGATCCACACCATGCACGATCTCAGACATGTTATGTGTTTACAATTGGTGGAGCGACCATATTTTGGAGATCTATGAAACAGACCATAGCAGCTACATCATCCAACCATGCCGAGATTTTAGCCATCAATGAACCCATCAGAGAATGTGTTTGGTTGAGATCCATGACCCAACACATCCGATCAGACTGTGGAATGGTCGATGGAAAAGAAGAACCAACCATCATGTATGAAAACAATGCAGCTTGTATAGCTCAGCTCAAAGATGGGTACATCAAAAGAGATAGGACGAAGCACATCTTGCCGAAGTTCTTCTTCACACACGAGTCGCAGAAAGCATGAGAGGTCTAAGTGGTTTAAGTCCGATCCAGTGACAATTCAGCCGACCTCTTCACCAAATCTTATCAACCTCGACATTGAAGAAGTATATATATCAGATTGGAATGAGAAGATTGAAAGATTTTCAATGAGGTACGAAATAGGGGGAGTAATACACGTTGTACTCTTTTTCTTTAACCATGGTTTTATCCCATTGGGTTTTTTCTGGTTAAAGATTTTAATGAGGTAACATCTAAGGTGTATTACACGGTTATGACATCCAATGGGGAGTGTTATGAACTAGTGTGGATTATCATAACTTCTATGTGGACCATGGTCGGCCCGTCTATGAACGACCTAAACATAAACCTATGTGATAGAGGTTTAGTAAACCTAGCTCAAATAGATTTAGGATTGACCGAATAAAAAAAACCTATTCTTATTGGTTTTAGAAATTTTTAAATTTTTTTTAAATTGATTATTTTCTTTTGTTGATCGGTTGTATTCCATATATAAAGAGACCTCTTAATGTTTATGAAATACACTAGTAATTAAGGATTTACTCTCTTTTTCTCTCTTTGATTTACAACAGAATGGACTTTATAAGTAAATGTTCAGTTTTTCGTTAAACATGAAACTTTCCCTATAACACAACAAAAAATTCTCAGCAATATATGTATATGTGATCAACTCACGCATAAATTACACGGGGAGAGGGAAACCCGAACACAATCCACATTAAACCGAAAAAACTCCAAACCCACAGAGACTATTATCCTTAACCGGAGGTGACTGATCATGATTCAACGACTGTAGCAGTAACAACTAGAGCTGGTTCTTCATCATCTGTGTTTTCAGATGAAACCAAAACTCGACCAGAATCTTCTTCTTCCTCAGATTCAGAGTCCTTATCTGCAGCTTCATCGACAATAAGCTTGTCTTTGAGCTTGGTCATGAGCTCTTCTTGAACCTCTTCATTCAGTCTCAGAAACTTCTTCAAAGCCTCTTTTCCATGGTAGTTCTTCCCGTTTAGATTGTAGAATGTTCCGTTTTTGGCAATGAACTTGTGCTTTATGCTCAGTTCAATTATCTCTGTGATCTTGCAGATTCCTTTCCCAAACTCAAGCTCAAACTGAGCTGTTCTAAAAGGCGGTGCGAGTTTGTTCTTCACTATTTTTACAGCAACTTGACTTCCCGTTGTCTGCACAGCATATAATGTCAACTTTTAAACACAAGAACATGCAGTTTATGGATACTTCTTAGTCAATTTTTACGAGAGAGGCAACATAAAAGTTTTGATTGCTTAACCAAACACACATCACCAACATAAGACCTATCTAAAAATCTATGACCAGGTTTTGGATACTTACATCTTCACCTTTCTTCACAAGTCCTACTCGCCTGATATTCAGACGCATAGAAGCATAAAACTTCAAGGCATTCCCACCACATGTTACTTCTGTTGGACCTCCAAAACCCCCGAATGTAGATAGTTTTGCTCTCACCTGAATATAGAACATTGTGCAGAAAAGATCCATTCACATAAGAGATTTACACTACAGAAAAGCAGGAACATATCATAAAAATCTTAACTACAGAAGTCCTATACCTGATTTATAAAGATGAGAAGCGTTTGCGATAACGATAAAGAGTGGCTCAATTTACGCAAAGCTTGGCTCATCAATCTGGCTTGCATAGCCATATGGGCATCACCCATCTCACCCTCAAGTTCTCCTTTAGGTACTAGGGCAGCCACCTGTAAGATCATAATCACATGAAACCGTGAGGAGATAAATACAGAGCCCTGACCAAGCTCATCGATCCATTATCCATCTCATTCTCATATGAATCACCATACTTACACTGTCAACAACAATAACATCAACAGAACCACTTCGGATCAAAGTGTCCACAAGACTAAGGGCTTGTTCGCCACAATCAGGCTGTGATAGGAGTAGGTTTTCTGTATTTACACCGATTGCCTTAGCAAAAGACGAGTCAAGAGCATGCTCAGCATCTACGAAGACGCAGGTTCCTGTACGCAAAGAACATTATTTAGAACACTCAATAGTCAAGACCTTTCAAATACAATATGGTTCTCTACAGAACATAGCCGAAGAGTTAAAGAAACATGTAATAACCTCCTTGTTTCTGTGCTTCTGCAATAACATGAAGAGCAAGTGTTGTTTTTCCAGATGCTTCAGGACCATATATCTCCACAACACGTCCCTATCGAGTATACAATAAGCATAAGGATAAGAAGCTACCCAAAGCTGAGACTAGGACTCTTCAAAGTGATGCATAGACTTCAAAGGTACTCAAATCCAAGGAACAAAGCTACTAAACGAAAAAAAAAGCAAACTAAATAACACCAAAAATACACGTTTGAGTAATACCAGTAAGAGTTAGATAGATACCTTGGGAAGGCCACCAACTCCTAATGCTAAATCAAGGGCAAAAGATCCGGTAGAGTAAACAGGGATATCTCTAGGAGAAACAGCACGACCCAGCCACATGATAGACCCTTTGCCAAATGAAGTGGTAATCTGATCAAGTGCTTGCTGAAGAGCAATCTCCTTTTTGGACATACCTTCCTCAGATGATGTACTTCCATCTGACTTAGATTTCCTTTTAGCTTCAAAAAAAGAACCACAATAGCAGTGTCAATGTCAGTAACCTCGACTGTAAGAACGACAATGAGCCAAAGGTGAAAGCTTTAACGAAACCTTTGGCAGCAAAACCTCGGAGCTGAAACGATGTGCCAACCACACCTCTAGTAAATACCTGCAAAACCCAAATTACCCAGAAAATCAATAAGCAGATTTGAAAACAAAGAGACAACCTTTGGGACTTTCTTATGAATCATTTTACTTTGATCATACACCCAATTAACCCGTGTTTAATTTCTCGCAATACCCAAATGAGAAAGAAGACAAATACCTCTGACGAGAACAGAGAGCGTCTCAGCAAAGACGAGTTTCTGAGAATCCCCGCCATAGAAGGACACTGAAGCTTATACTTTTTGCACCTATATATAACCAGAATGTAAACAGAGAAATTCGAAACTACGGGACTCAAGCGAACACTATTTCGAGCTGGAGAAGAAGATTAACGCAGAGAAGGGTGAGGGGCTTTTAGGGTTTTAGGTTCTCTCGTTTCCCTCGCCAATTATTTTACTTCTTTTGATCGGTTTCTTTACAAGCCGTCTCCCACTGGCGACGGAGGCTCATTAGTTGGTTTCTGTCTGAAGAGTGAAGTGTACAATTCTACGTATAAACCGGCTCATTAGTTGGTTTCTCTAAATCGATAAACTAGACTGATCGGTTTATCTACATCTACGGTTTCTTGGTTTTATATTATTCCGGCCCAAAATTGTGTAATGAGCAGGGTACAGAAAGACCGGATCCAAATTCGATCCAAATTCGATCCAAATACTATATCATTTTAAATGGATCTTTCGTATGATATTTTGGGCTTACCGTTTTCTCTATATTTTTCTTCTCTATTCTCTCTCTCCATATCTTGCAGGAGAGATGACAAACATTTGATCAACTAGGTGTTTTCCTGCACCATGTGCAGTTTTTAAATTTAAATTATATCTAAATTTTTTTAAATAATTATTTTCTAAACAATATTTTAAAATAATTTGAACCTAAAATTAAAATTAAGATAAATTAAATAATTTTTTATTTTAAATTTTATTAAAAATAGATCTATATATATTTTTAAATTATAATCTTAGATATATTTTTATCTATTTTTTGGATAAATATATTAAATCAACTTGCATAAAATTAATTAAAGTTTATTATAAAAGTTGTATAATTATCAAAAACATAAAATTAATGATATTTCTAAAATTTGTAAATATAAAAAAATAATGGTATTACGATTAAAAATTATATTTTTTAGAATATCGTAGAAAAAATTGAAAATATATTTTGTTAGTAAAAATAAATAATATTTCAAAAAATTAAAATATTATTATATTATTTAATGTCGTATATAAATAGATTTATTTTAATGATGATGTATATTCTGCTACCTTATTCTAAAAGCCTTACCAAAAAAATAAATCATCATTAATTAGAATCATCCATGTCACATTTAGCTATTTGCCACGTCATTTTTTTGTGTGTCATGTCACATGATTTTGTAAAATTGATTGTGGAGAGGACATGTGTCGCAATCACTTTGCAAATAATGTCTAGGGATAGTTACCTTCAATCGTTTTGATCGAGTTTTTTGGTTTCGATTGTAGATTATCCCTTTCGTACGACGATTTTGTAGTGTTTAAAACCCGTAATTCTTCAGTATTTCTTTTCTTTTTCTGGTTTTAGATTAAAATTAAGAAAACGTTGGTTATATTCGGGATATTTGTTTTGTGGTTCTTTTTCGTGAGAGATTGTGAAATCTCGACTAGCTTGAGTCAAGTTGCCTTCATCAGAGGATATGCTTTCAACTTTTTTTCCAGGAAACCTAGTCTTTACTTCTTTTATTTAGTAGGTGAATCGGTATATCGGTAAAACTTTATTATTGGAAAGGAGAAGGATGAAGATGGATTAATATCAATTGGTTCGCAATGGAGTCGGAAGAGTTGTCGCTTGTTTAGCAGTCTGACAAAGGTTCTTCTATGAATCGATTCGATTGATCTCAAGGATTTATAATCTATAGATGTTGGGTGGTTCGATTGAGGCGGGGGTAGAGGCGAAAGACAACCCATGTGAGACTTGGTGAATCCGGAAACCATGGATGCGGTGGTGAAATCTCCGTCGCGTTCAATGCTCCCATTCTCTAGAAGCTTTCTTAGTTGCCGCGTGTCTTCGTGAAGAGAAGTGGTGGAAATGTGGCGGGCATGGAAGGTGAGCAATATGATATTCAGCTGATCAACTAATTGGGTCAATTTATCTTGGGCATGGGCTTTTAAATTTGTAAATGGGTGGGACTGGATTCTCAAGTTTGTCATGTAATGTTCTTTTGGGATTTTTCCATAATGAAAATTTAGTTGACAAAATTTTTTATTCTACCTTAACGTAACATAAACGTGAATGTACATCTAAATAACTAAAAAACAGAAATCATTAAAAATCTCAAACTCAAACTAGTACCCAAAATATTTAAAGATCTAAATAAGAATCCATAACACAAATAATCAACTTAAATACTTTATTTAATATATATTTTTATATTTTGTCAAATATTGAAACTTTTTTATATTTTGACAATTGTATTCGAAGTTTGATTATGATTTTTTTTTTAGTTTTAACAAGATTGCTTTATTTTTTAAGTTTAAATAACGTTTTCTACATGTATAGAGTTGCAATTGCTAGCATTAACTTGTTTTTTGTTTCTCTCATCAGAACAACCACTTTCTAATCTTGGCCCCAAACCTTTGTTAGTTCAAATTGTATACACTTTCAAAATTAATTAACTAATTTTATATTTCAATTTTTTTTTGTGAACAACAAAAAAAATTGTGTATTTTCGAGTCACAAACAAGTATTTGAATAGCCGAAACCCGAATTAGAATTAAACAAAATCCAAATTTAAACAACTTTTACCGAGTTTATAATGAATTAATATATGTGTACCGAAACCGGAGAAACCCAAAGCGTATCGGATCTAAACTTTAAGAATATTTAAATGTGGCTAAATTTCATCTGAACCGAATCCAATTAGACATCCAATTAGACATCCAAACGTTTACGCCTAGTAAGTGAAGAAAAAAACAATATCTACCTTATCAGAACAAAACATCAATGAGAGGTATCATTCACATTTCGTGGTATTTTACTGAAATTACCACTCAGTTTATATATATACATAGCACTCATATTAGAATATAAAAGTCTTTCAATTTAGTTCACATATGTAACAATAAATGTTACAATTAAGTTTCTATATCAGAGAGGATGTATATTGGCTGAAAAATAGAGATGTCAGACGGACTGACCCGCATCCAAGTAGCTCAACCCGTAGCGAGTTCAACTTAAACAAATCGTGTGAGTCGGCTCGCCGCAGATTGCGGTTTGTGTATCTATGTTCAAAATTGCCCGCATAGCTAAGCGGTTTCACGGGCGGGCTAGCCCGCAGGCCTTGACTCGTGATATTTAAAATTTACTATGAAGTTTATCTACTATGAGTGTCATTTAAACTGAATGTGACTTATTAAAAATAAGAAACTATGGAGCTTTTCTTCTATAAATGTATGCATTGGATTAAAAGCATTTATTTTTAAAAATGATTAAATAATTATAGAAAACGAGAGCATAAACAACTATTCCTTACAACACTCTTATCATTCAATATTTTACATATAATATGTTTGTTTCAATTATCATCCAACACGTATGTCCAAGCAAGATTAAGAATAACCAGCATATAATAAATTGTGATACAAAAACCAAAGATCATTTATAAGCCTATTATATCAGTTGACACAAAGCAAGTGAATGCTTAAATGTTGAGAAATTTAATTAAAAATACACTTATTTATGTTTGCCATAGTAGTTAGATTCTAAAGTTGATATAAAGACATAAAACTTAATTTATTTGGTGAAAATATGAAAAGTGATTTTCTTTAAATCTCTTGTATTGTTTTTTTCTTTCTATTTTTATTTTCATTTGTATTTTAATTGCCTCAATTTTTTGTTATAGATAATAAAATATTTAGGAAAGTATTTGTGTCTCAAGTTATTCATAATATTTATATTATATCAAAACTCTTAATTTTAGAAATGTTAAGCGGGTTAACCCGCGTCCAAGTAGGCCGGTCCATGCAGGCCGGTCCTCTGTGTGTTGCGGTTTGTATATATGTGTCTAGGCTTGCCCCACTGCTGGGATACTTGAACATAACATGTGGGTTGCGGTCTACTTTGACATCTTAAATGAAAAAGTGAGATGGAGATCAAACTAAGAATTTTTGTTTAAATCGATGAATAGTTGTAAATGTATAATTCTCCCCGAACCAGCATGGGACATGGTTATGATTCTTAGTTTAATTACTAAATCAATTTATGTATGGTTAAAGTAAACCGATATATAAACTAATATTCAAGACGCAAGACCCAAGACCCAAGTATGGCCTGGTGACGGGACTAGGTGCACGCGTATATGTGGTTTGCATAATGGTCTCTCTCACTCATTTTCCATAGTGTCCACAAGCTATTGCGTCTTATAAGAGAATATCATATTTATATTACACGATTTCTCTTATCACAAACAATGTGAAACGTTTTGCTTTTACATTTTATTTAAATTAAAGAATGGTTATTTAGAGTGTAAAAGATATTTTATTTACATTATAACAAAAATTTACACTGCCCAAATGCTTATAAATTTGGGTTTCAACACATAAAACTTGTTGAAATCCCAGCATATCCACATTTTCAACTGTATTCGGCTTTCTTGCCTACATTCCAAGCATTGTCATCTTGATTCCAGACGTACCTTCGACTAATTGAAAATTCAACTCACATGTGTGTATATATGTATATATATAACAGGAAAAAAATACACACATATACAATATGTTATTTCATAATGAAAATAACAAATCGTTCCTTTTTGTGCAGAACTAAACGACTTGTCGAGACCATAGGAGGGACATATCTAGAATTATATTTTAGATAGGGACACAAACAAATTTCTCATTGTATTTTAATTTTTGGTGGAGACATTCCTAATATTTTATATTAAATATTAAAAGAAGAAAAAATAGATGGGACACATGTCCTTGTACGTTATCCCTTGTGTCCATGGATTGTAGGTAACCCCTCCAAGAAAGAACTATAACAGCTATGACCTCCCTTTACATGAGTTTCTCCCACTCATGATGCTCTAAGAGCATGCACAATGGGGAGTACCTCTCCACAATTCTCACTATTTATATTAATAAAAAAATAAAAGAAAGAAAAAGAGTGCAAAAAGGAGAAGAATCGATTTTTCTTCCCGGGACTCTAACACATACTGAAGATACTAACATGCCTATGTGTCACTTTCCCAATTATTTTATTTTTATTTGTTTTAAATTCAGTTGTATAATAATATATATCAATATTAAATTTACTAGGTATCAGTTCAAAAATATTTCCGCTGTTGATGTTCTAAGGACATCCACATTGGATAGTACCACAACATGTTTCTCATGATTAATATAATAAAACAAAACAAACAAGTAAGTATAAAGAAGAGAGAATGTGTGACTCAATTCGTCCCAAAAGTACCAAAGTATCTTGCTGCGAGATTTTTATTAAATCGGTCACTTTTTCATTGGCTAACATTCTTTAATTATTAAAATATGTCTCGAGACCCATCGTGTTCTTTTACCACTAATGTTAGACTAAGCCTTTTGTTCAATCTCTCTTTCTTCTTTTCGTGGATTATTAAAATTGGCTAATCAATACTATTAAAAGAAAAGCACAAAACTGGACTTAAATTTTCCCTAGATATTTTTTTAATAAAAATTGTATCTTATACAATTTCACTATAACTTTGTTCTACTCATTAATTTAGTTTATACTAAATCTAATTAAATTCGAATTCGATCTAACTAACATCTATTTAATATATTTCAAAATGATATATCGAAAAGCTAACATCCATCTATTCGAAATAAATTGTTTCTCAGAAACATTGCAATATCAAGAGAACTAACATCCATTTGGACCGATAACATACAATAAAACAATGGGTTATTTGCAAATTTGACTCAAAACTTAAAGTCAAACACAAAACTAACCTTTATTTTTTTTATCTTTTCTTTTGTCTTATTCACCCCACATGTTCACATTATTTACAAAAATGCCACTAAATTTTTTTATTTTTTTTAAAATGGCTATTTTACTCTCTCAACCTCATCATCTTCAAGTATTTACAAGATTGCCATTGCCATCAATACCCAACCACCATGAAAAACCAATTTGAAGCTCTTAATGCACCTAAAATTGATTGACATTATCCCTTTCTTAATTGTTATGAACTAAAAACAACATCTCTTTAATTGTCTCCATATTCATCCAAAAACTCAAGCTTTTGATTCTAAATTTTTTATATTTGGTAGAGCCATTCAAGCATACTATTCTTCGTGGGTTACTTTCGTTTGAGGTTCTGGGTGGTTGGAGAAGATTATGTGTGCTTAGGAAGTCATCTCACTAGTTAAATGTATGAAATTGATTTTTTTTTTCAGATTTGTTTGCGTGGAAGACTTACCTGTAAGTCGTCTGATTGTAGAAGACTTACTGGTAGGTCTTCTAAGCAAACGGACGACTTACTTATAAGTCATTCAGATTTGTTTGTTAAGAAAAAAATTCTAGACGACTTACAAAGTCGTCTAGGATAAACGGGTTAGTTTTGCATTTGACCGAATTGTGTCAGATATTTGACTTTTCTTAGATGACGTACTAGTAAGTCATCTCTGGAAAAACAAAATTTCAAATATTTTATTAAAGCTAGACGACTTACCCGTAAGTCTTCTTAGGTTACTTTTGCAATTGGAAAATAAAACTTAAATATTTAACTTTTCCTAGACGACTTACTTGTAAGTCGTCCAGTCAGACGACCTACTTGAAAGTCGTCCAGGATAAGCAAAGTCGTCCAGATTTTTTTCTGATATTCTGGTCAAACCTTGCTTATCTCGAACGACTTTCAAGTAAGTCTTCTACCTAGACGACTTTCAACTAAGTCGTCTGGAAAAAGTTAAATATTTAAGTATTATTTTCGAAATGCAAAATAACCTGAGACGACGTACATATAAGTCATCTAGCCTTACATAATATTGAAATTTTTGATTTCCCAGAGACGACTTACTGGTAAGTCGTCCAGGAAAAGTCAAATATCTGACACAACTCGGTCAAATGCGAAAATAACCCGTTTAGCCTAGACGACTTACTGGTAAGTCGTCTAGAATTTTTTTCTTAACAAACAAATCTGGACGACTTACAAGTAAGTCGTCCCATTTTAAAGTCAATTGCAAAAATGACATGTTTGGACGACTTACTAGTAAGTCGTCTATGTCTTCCAGACGACTTAACCATCAGTCGTTTGCGTCAATGTTTAGTAAAATTTCATTTTCTCTATGTTTACCTATGTATTTTATTTTGAATTTTTGCAGATGTTGCGTAAGTTACATGCAGTGTATGGAGAATGGTTTTTGAAAGATTGCATTCAATGTACCTTAGATGTTTTTTAAGTACAAAAGGTTAGAAGACTTCTAATGAAAGTGTTCTATCTTTGAACTTATGTAATGTTTTATCTTTTGTGAATTTGACTAAGTTTTCTTGAGAATTCTTCTCTCTTAGTTGTACTAAATTTGTGTTATTGTGTTTTGCTATTGAAGTTGTATCAATAACTTCATAATGTGTTATTGTGTTTTGCTATTGAAGTTGTATCAATAACTTCAATTATGTCAAGTAATTTTGGCAAGATAATATTGTGGAAAATGAACATATTTACCAAAAATTTTCATTAATATTTCTTCAAATTTACAAAAAAAAATTACAACTAAAGGAGTACACATGCAAATCACAAAACAAACCACAAACAAAATTATTATAGATCATTCCTATACAAAGACAAGCTTAGACTCCACTTGATATGGAAGAAGACTCCGTCAAAAGACTTCCTGGAAGTCTTCTAGCGAGAAGACTTACCAGACGACTTAATTGTAAGTCGTCTTGAAGATTTCTTGGAAGTTTTCCAGATCTGAAAAACCTACATATCCAATAACGTTCAAATGGCTTAAAACTGAGAAAATGAGTGGAATATTAGATAGATTTACCTTTAGAACACATAAAAATACATATCTAAAATTAATAGATCTACCTTTATATGAGTGGAAGATAAGAACCGTGTGATGTAACACCTGCAAAAACAAGATAGATTAGTGAGAAAGACATGAACAAAAATAATAAATTGATATAAAGTTTGGTGTTTATAAGTTCAAAGAGATTAGAAAGAGGTTGGAGAGTTTTAGCATGAGGAACAATACATTTTTGTTGCAGCCATTTGAGAGGAGGAGAGAGAATGTGTAAATTTTTCTTTATATAGGGAGACAAAAATTCCAATTAGGTTAAATAATTTTTGATTCAGAAGACTTTCAAGTAAGTTGTCTAGGATGTCTTTTTCTTAGACGACAGAAGACTTCAATAAATTTAGCGGGAAACTAAAATAAATTTAGCGGGAAACTAAAATAGAAGGCTTCCTAGACGACTTACATGTAAGTCGTCTAGACCCTAAATATAACCCTAAACTTAATTAACTAGCTAAATACTTCATAAAATCAAATTAAACTTAATAAGTGTTCTCTATGCACATAATTAAACAAATATAAGTAAAATTTTAATTTTAAAAAAAATATTTAAGCTTTCCAAAATCTAACCCTAAGAATACATAATAAACTACAACATATGTTGACAAACTCTAAACTAAAGAATATCATGCCTCATTATTTTCATTCATCTATGTTGAAAACTATTCAATTTTATTATATATTAATTTATATCACTTACAACTGTTTATAATTACATTATTTCAATTTTTCACTTATTAAAATATTTTTTGTAAGATTGATAAATTATTTTTAAGATCAACGATACCAAAAGACTTACTTGGGTTATTTTCGTAAAAGTGAGTTCTGTTTTTTTTGTTTGGTCACAAGGGGCTGGCTGTAATTTCACTAAGCTTTTAAGTTAGTTTTGCATATGATTCAAGTTTGGGTCTACTTTTGTAATCAAAATCAAGTTTTGATTCATATTTGGCAATTTTCCCAATTTTTTCCCTAAACATTACAATCTATAACAAACTAACATCACAGTCATCAAAATACATAGAGAAACAAAACGTTTCATGGAAACATTACATCATGAAGTACAAGTTTTAGTCTATCGTGTTATTCCTTTTTCCTAGATTAAGCTTCTTTCAAATGTACAAGGAGTTATTTTTCTTGAACTTGCGAATTTTATAAAGTTAGTTATATCAAAATTCGAGTAACTAAGATTAAATAGTACTCCTTCTGTTTCATAATAAGTGTCACTTTAGATTTTTATTTTTGTTTCACAAAAAGTGTCATTCTACAATCCCAATGTAACTTTGTACATTAAATTCAAATTTTACCCTTTTGAATAACCAATAGATTTTTATTTAAATCATTTTCATTTAATTAATCATACATTAAATAGGGATATATTAGTCTATTATACATATTTCTTAATCTCCGTGAAAAGTGTCAAAGTGACACTTATTCAGAAACGGAGGGAGTATCTATTTATGAATATGTTCTCTTTTAATGTAATCAAACAATTATAAATCATGAATTCAACGCTGAAGAGTAGAACATGAAGACATAAATCAAATGTACCTTTAAATTCAAGTCAAGGTAATCACATCAAAAAAATGTCATAATTTAATTTCCGCAATGCTTTCATTCAATATCGGCCATTTCCATCAATAAAATCAAGAATTGCTAACTTTATGTGCTTTACCAACTAAAACCAGTCACGAAATATGTTCTTATTTAGTTTTATGTGAACTAGGTAAAGAACCCGTGCGATACCGTACGGAAACTTATTTTTAAAAATAAATATGCTATATTTTATAAAATAATATTTTGGCATATATTAGCAACTTTTACAAATACATCTTGCGGATATAAAGATATATTCTTATGATGAAAATATATATATCTAAACATATTTCAAAACTATTTTCATTAACTATGTGTTTTAAACACACAACCTTTCACATTAACTGAAAAAAACATTTATTATAAACATTTCATAACTAAAAATACATAACTATATAATGACACTCATTCACATATTAACAACTTTAAAAAAAAAATCTACTTTTTCTTTTACAATAAAAGACACGGCCCTTTACAGTAGTAAATTTTAAATAATAAAGATACATCTTTTGGATGTAAATATATATTTTTATTTATCATCGATATTTTATAATGAGAAACACATAATTATATAAAGACACTTATTGACATATTATTTTTTTAAACTAATTTATTTTTTTATTGGAAAGACAGGATTATTTTCACTAATAGATTTTAAATAATAAAATACATCTATTAGATGTCAATATACATTTTTATGATGAAAAGATACATATACAATTTTTTTTACAATTATCTTTAATAATTACATGTTTGAAAACAAACAACTTTTCACATTAATTAGGATGGAGAAACACAATTCTAGGATTAAACGACATATTTAGACATTAAAAAAAGTTTAAGCTAATATAATTATTAAAATGAAAAATATAATGTTAAGATGAAAATACATACTTATAAATTTGATAACTGCTTTTAAATTAATGCAACTTTTAAATGAAAAGACACATTTTAAAGATGAAAATACATAACCTTTAACACTGGTTTAGATTAAAGTGTATATGGTAATTATAAGATACTATCTTTACAATATATTATGAATAGACACATCACTACCAAATGACATTCTATTGTATATGAAAAGACACAAAATTATATAAGTCTACAAAACCATTTAATTTTTAATAACTGTAGAAAGACATTTATTGATTGGGATATTTTTAACTATTTTTGATAATTTCCAATAGTTGCATGTTGCAAAAACAAAACTAAATCATTTTTTGAAAAGACACAACTTCTATAACAAGAAGACATAACTCTTAAAACTAATAAAAATACTTATGAAGATATTATAACAACTAAATATTTTCCATAGTTGCATGTTGAAAAAAATGTAAAAGAATATTTAACTATTTTTTTTTAAATTCCAATAATTGCATGTTGGAAAAAAATTAATCTCAATTTGTTTATGAAAAGACACAACTCTTGTAACGAAAAGACACAACTTTTAAACTAATAAAAATACTTGTTAAAATATTATAACTACTAAAAATATTTCAATGGTTGCATGTTGAAAAATGTAGAAAGATATTTAAGTACTTTTAACTTTCCAATAATTGCATGTTGGAAAAAAAAAACTAATTTCAATTTTTGTATGAAAAGACACAACTCTTATAATGAAAATGCACAATTCTTAAAATTAAGAAAGTTCTTTATTAAAATATTATAATTACTTTAAAAATAATAATTGCATGTTGAAAAATAAAACTAATATCAGTTTTTATGAAAAGACATAAGTCTTAACATTAAGTAAAATCCTTATTAGTAATACATAATATATGTATATATAATAAAATTAAATTGATTTGTTGACATATTCAATACTGAATGTTTTTTGGTTCTGATGAATCAGTTGAGTCTTTTCAACCATGCAATTCTATAACTTATTCTACGTACAGTCTTTTATTGTGGAACAAACGGTGACTGAAACAGTGAAACACGAAGTTGAGTTTTCTCCGGCTAGAAACTGAGATAGCACGGTAGCGAGGTTTACCACCGACGACGGCGACTGTTGGATTCGGGAGAAATATTTGGAGTTTGGTTTGTGTAAGAAAAGTCACTGTAACACTTTTTTTAGGGCATAATTAACCCCAAAACCCCAATTGGGTTTTTTTAACTTTTTTTTATTATTTATTTTTATTTTTAAATGAACCAATCGTAAGCCACCACGTGTCAGTGGGGTCCGTAAACAGTGTAAGAAACCCTTAAAAACCAATTCTTATTTAGTAGTTTTTGTAACTGGCTCTTATACTATTCATGAATCCCACGCTTTAAAAAACCCCCTAACGACCTCCCTTTAATCATGATCTTAGGTTCCTATAGACAGAGTTTCTTGGTTAATTGTTAGTACGAGACATGCAAAACCTCCCACATGCACCACTGATCCCTTTTAATTGGTCAATTATTAATGCGACGATAATAACAGAAAAATGCATTTCTAAAGAGTAGCCTCTTTTAAAGCCTCCTTCTACGTTTTAACAAAACAAAAAAAATGTATTCAATTGTAAGGCGATGGAATATGAAACCTTTAATACGAATGTTTCCAGTGGAGTAGCCTCTTTTAAAGTCTCGTTCTATGTTTTCCGTTGTCGTTTTTTCTGTTTTCTATGTGACGTTTACTTTTAGGGGTTTGCAATAACATTTTTTGTTATTTTCCCCCTTCTCAAGTAACCAATTTTTTGGATAGAAAATCACGTCACGTATATATTCAGAGACACAATCTAAATGAAAGACCAAAAACGAATTGCAGAAGAAACAATTTTTTTGAAAGAAAAACAATATATATAGAATTGAAAAGACATCATAACCAATAGGTGCAACTTTTCATACTAAAAACTCACGACCAGTAGATACAACTTTTCATATTAAAATACTATTAAATACAATTTTTGTGTAAATTTTTTAAAAGATGCAACTTTTCATATTAATATTAATTTTATATAAGTAATAATAAATATTTTTTGAAAATATATAACATTTCATAAAAATCCTCCTTACTATTAATGAGAA
>CAJHQP010008777.1:0-25325 GCA_905132765.1 Moricandia arvensis
TTTCTCTACTAATAAATGCAATTTGAAATTAACATGTTTATGTATTCTATATATGATATATATATATATATATATTTAATTTTAAAAAATTGCTATGTATATATATATTAAATGAAATTTCATATGTATATGATTTTATGATCATTTGTATCTTGTTATAACAAAAAAAATTAAACTATTGATCACAAATATTTCAATGTGGATTTATAATCGTTTAAAAAAATTCAAAATATAGCATATAAGAAAAAAAGTATTTTTATTATATTTTTAATGTGATTGTTAATTCCTTTAAGAATATAATTTTTTTTTTAAAAATGACGAAGGATACAAAAATTATTATCAAATCTTTATTATTTAGAATCATTAATGTGATATATTTGTTATCCATATTAGGTATTCTGTAGCTTTAATTTAAGGATATAATATATAATATATAATATTTTTTTAATGTTAGTAATGTTAATAATATATAAGGAGGTCCAATGGCAAAATAATGTAATTACTCTAGTAAGATATATGGTTTTTAATATAAAGCGTGGAGAAACCCTCTTGTTGCTCACACATCAACATAATGAAAATCTTTGTGATTATTATACATTTTAAAAGTTATTTATTAAAAATGTTCATCTTTTAATATATAGGGGATTCCATAATTTTTATTTATTTTATTTGGTTAAGTTAGGCCTATGTATTACAGTCCCCACTCTGTTCCGTGCCTACGATAGCGTCGTTAGAATTAAGGTTTTGTCTCTCCTTCTAATGCTTTCAGGACAGATATGTCTACTTACTGTTTAGCCATGATGACGATAGAATACATTAGTATCGCTAGACGTAAGATAAACTCAAATCCAAAACGCACCACCTCTCTAGAAAAATCTTCAACTTTTCTCCATTCACGATACATAGCTTTTCTTATCTCTAAGTGATAGCCAGTACTGGTGACAGCGTGCGAGTTAAGTTATGTTCTTAAATATGAAATTTTATCAAATTAACTTTACGAACTACTCTTGCCAAGAGAGGTCAAATTGTATCACTTAGGGATCGAATCCACAGAGAGCGAGAGCACAAAATAGATTTATTATAATTCTAATAGTTAAGCTAGATAAACTATAAATAAATGTTTTAATTGTAAGTCTATCAAAAATAAGAAAATATCTAAAATACTAAGTGTATGCAAATATGGAAAATCGATAGATCTAGGATTTCTGACAAGTGAATTATAATCGATAGGATGAAGAGAATTATTAATATGCGAGAACAATAATTGTTAAACTAGTCTAACCCCCTCTTGTCCCAACTCTCGTATGCGGACATAGAAGTGTACCGTCAATCGGCATCTAAGGCCTATTGTCGATCGACGCTAATCGGATAAGAAGTTTGTTAACTATGCTAATTAGACGCAGCTCTTTCATGTATATAACAACCAAACTCAATGAAATCAATTCTGGCACAAAACCTACTCTTATAGTTGTTCATGTCCAAGTTCATGTTTCTAGTTAGCTACGCTAGAACGCAAGCATTAAACACAATTCCAACGATTGATATTACTTCATCTAGCAATCCCATTTTGGGGCTAATTCATTAGTACCATTAATAACCCATGAATCTAACAAGTGAATTACTCAGACATAATCAAAGAAAACATGATTAGCTGAATAAAATAATACATAAAATAATAAATGAGGTTCCAATACAAATATCTAAAGGAGTTTAAATTTTCTCCCCTAAACTACAAATGCAAAAAAACTAAAAGCAGTAAACCGTGGTCTCTTCCCTGTCTCTGTGTTTTAGAACCAAATAAAACTAGGTCAAAACTCGTCTAGGGGCACTTTTTAATGTGTTTTAACTTGGGCTTGAAGTTGGCCAATACTCTGCGAGTGGGCCGTCGATTGACAACAAGGATGCTCCGTCGATCGATGGTCATGGTTAACTTCGACACGTACTTAGCTGAATGTGAACAACTACTTGATATCTCTTCTGAATGCTCTAGCAAGCTACATAATCTCCATAATGCTCCAGAACGTGCATGAACCTAAAAATACTCTAAACAGACTCCAAACATATATAATAAGCTATAAATAGGGCTGATATCTTAGCGTAAAACTTGTAAATATCAGGCCCTATCAACTCCCCCAGACTTAACCTATTGCTTTTCCTCAAGCAAAAAAAAAGGGTAGCATGTGAAAGAAGTTTGAAAAACGGGGACTCACATAATGTATAAGTATTACTATCACCCCTACTATATTGCAACCACATCAAATAATGCTAATCAAGTGGAACTCGAGCACCCTATGGATTGCAACACGAGCACCCTATGGATCATCTAGAGCGATTTGAAGATCTAGTGACTGATATTAAAGCCAATGGAGTCCCTGAGAACTATCTTTTATATAAGCTCTTCAAGTACTCACTTGCTGGAGAAGGTTCATATTGGCTTAAGCAGCTACCCACCAGGATCTCTGGCATCATGAACTGACATTAAGAACGCTCTCTTCAGAGGTATTGACTTTAGAATCTTCCAGAAACTCATGGATCAATGAGTTTCTGGGAGACTCTAAAGTCTCATGGACTGACTTTAGAGTCTTCAGAAACTCATGGATAAGATTCAAGTCATACTAGAGAGACTGTCCACATCATGGGTTCAAGCGAAGTGCAACTTCTTAGCACTTTCTTCAGAGGTATTAGACTGCAGTATCAGATGGCTCTGGGACACAGTTAGTGAAGGAAATTTCAGCACTATGAGCCCTGAAGAAGCTACAAGATTGATTGAGAATCTAGCATCTAGTAACAGTACAAAAGAACACAGATTTGAGAGAAGAATCAACTCCAACAATAAGCAAGGAGCATATTGAAGAGGTAAAAGCCAAGCTGTATAGTGTCCAGAATTTTTTCAGAAAACAAGTTACTTTTGCAGAGGTAGAAGCGATAGAGTCTGGAGGACAATGAGAATGAAGAAGAGGATGTGAACGACATTGATGGGAATGGTTTCCAGAGACAAGGGGAATCCAGGTTTCAGCAAGAACTCCTATGGTACTAGTCAAAGGAGTAACTTTAATCAGAGTTCACAGCGAAAGCCCTTCAACAACGAAAGGATATAAGGATCTTCCTACAACCAAAATCCTCCTCCAAAAAATCAAGGAAGCAATACTGAAGAATGGTTGATAGAGTCTTAGAGGGACAGCAGAAGATGACTGTGGATTTCAACGGAAAGATATATGGTATGTACCTCAACCTCAACACCAAGTTCCAAAACCTCAGCACCCATATGAAGAAGTTGGAGAACCAAGTGATGCAAACAAGTGAGACCATTAGGAGACATGAGAGCCTGATTAAGGAGAAGATGGAGACTGGGCAAAGTCACCACGTCAATGCATTAATTGATGAGGATTTGTGGTAGGAAGTGAAACCCCAAGACAGCAACTTCCTTGTGGAAAACTTATATCAGTCGGCAATTCCCGTCCGCATCGATCGACGCAAGATAACGAGCATCGACCGACGGTGAAACCTACAAAATCGATAGCCTCATGCGAATCGACTAACATTTATCTACGCCATTCTCACGATCTCGATCGACATAGAGACGAAGGAATTGATCGACACAACATGCCCGTCATCGATCGACTGCATGGAAACCCAGTCCGATTACCCAACCTTAATGCAAGTCTGATTGTGCGTCCAACAACAACAACTTCAGAACATAATACATACACATCTGAATCTACAGATCTTGATAGAGAAGATGAGGGACACTCAAGGAGGAGGCAAAATATCCCAAAACATCAACGCAGAGAAGCCAATGAAAATGAGATGGATGGCATTGCTAAACAAGTTTCTAAAATTCCTGTAGATATATCTTTTGATGAAGCTTATTATACTCATAGATTGTAGATGTTTTTCATGGAAACAGATGATGACATAAAAACCATGTTCAATCACCTCAGAGAGAAGATGAAACAGAGAACCTGTTTGAAAAAAAAAAGTGACCTTGGGAAGTTTGTGATTCCATGCTTCATCAAAGGAAACAGATACACTAACACCCTCTGCGACATTGGATCTTCAGTGAGCATTATGCCAAAGTCTATGGCAGAGGAGCTGAACCTAAGAGTGGAACCCTCCAACGATTCGTTCACGTTTGTGGACTGCTCAAAAGTAAACTCAGAGGGCTGGAAAAAGATGTTCCAGTACAGATCAACAACACCCTAGTCCTAGTAGTCTTTCATGTGATGGACATCAGGATAGATTGGAACTCTTCGTTACTACTTGGGAGAACATTCATGGCTATTGTGGAGCCATATGTGACATGCAGTTAAACAGGTTGTATCTATCCCCAATTGATAAAAATATCTTTTATGAACCTGTTAAAAATAAGAACAAGGCTACCCTGATCAAATTATGTAATGATGCAGAGCTTGTGACCACATGTTTCTGCGATTACGAGTGTAATGAAGAATCGGTAGACGGAGAATCGATCGACAGTCTTCCACATCAGCAATCGATCGATACCCACCCTTCAACATTGATCGACATCCATACCCCAGAAATGATCCACACCCACCATGCTGATCACGATTACAACCTAGCCCACCTCGAATACGATCAACATACAGAGAAGAAGAGATGATCAAGTACCGAGGGCTTTCTATGGACGAGGCTGGAGTTTTTCATATTTCCCATGAACCAGGGAAATCGACATCGATCGATGGCAACCATACGCCATCGATCGATACTGAGCACGAAGCAGAAACCAAACATAATTCAGTAGAAGAACATGACAGAGAAGCTGGTTATCTACAACAAGATGAGTTTTGTATTATGAGAGATCCAGATGGTCACGCAAGAGCTATGGATGGCAGAATCTAAACGTCACGAAGGAGGATGTGGCAGATATACTTGCAATGGCCAATGGAGCTGAAAACCTTTTTGGGCACCGGTCTGATTATCGAGCATCGATCGACAGTAACCATAGACCATCGATCGACACCAATTGATCATGAAAAGGATACGGTGAATCCTACGAAGAGTATGACTCAGATTTATGAGGATGAAGCTGGCTGGAAAATGGATGCGAGAGTAGGCAATCCAGCATCAACAATCGGCCTATCTTGGCCATCAAACGGCATCAAATGTAAACCTGACCCTTCGCTTGGACCAGAAGAAACAGAAGCTGGTTACCTTAGACCAGATGAGTATGGAATTTTCAGAGATGTAGAAGGACGTGCACGACGTCTTTATGGGAGATTTCTAACTCTACCAAAGAAAGATGTAGCAGATGCCCTTCTAAATGGCTGAAGGATCAGGAAATTTCTTTGGACAACCGCAACAGCCATCGATCGACGCACAGTTACTAGGCATCGATCGACAACGAGAAACAGAAGAAAGAAACATACAGCAGAGCAGAGATTGATGATATTGTGCATGAGATCTACAAAGCTCAAGAGATGTCACTGGATGATTTCTACATGAGGCTTGATGATGTCTACAATCCTATTGATAGATGCCTTGCAAATTTGACTACACGCATGGATGAGATGAAGCAAGACATGGATACTTTTCAGGGACATCATGTGAGTAGACCAGACGGAGTAACATTGATCTACAGCAGCCTTACGCCATCGATGGATATTAAGTTCAACAGACAGAAGTTCGCAGCAGAACACTACTTAGAAGAAAGGTTCTCTGATATTGCTTTTACTCAATGCCTGATGTAGGAAGATGCTTCTCAGCAACTAGAGGAAATGTCAGACACTACAGCTGCCAAACTTAGAATGCTCCAGCGCAGTATTGAAAATCTACAAAGAAGAATCTATTCACTAGAGGTTACTAAGGCGATCATAAAGAATGAGAAAATCAGAGGAGATGAGACAGTCATAAACTTCATTGGTACATGGTTTCAAAAGAGCAACGAAGATGTAGCCACTGGTTTTCCAAGTATTGATCTACCTCCTTTCTAATCAAGCATCCACAACGTCGAGCTTAAGACTCTAACCAAGCGCTGAGTGGGAGGCAACCCACTGTTTAGTAAGTTTTAATTAATTTTATTCTTCATTTATTACTAATTTTCGTATTTATTTATTTCAGATAAAAAAAATCCGAGGAAGACAATCTACTTAGAGCATCGACCGACATGATCACTGCCGATCGATGGAGTAAGCAACGCATCGATCGATAGGCACTTAACTGTGTCTATCGACGGTCACCATCAACGAGCATGTGTATCAGTTTTTCCTTGTTAAAATTGGTCCTTATGATTTATTTCTTCCCCAATCTCAGACTGTATAATACTGACGATAGTGTTGTTTAAGTATGGGGAGGTATTATTGATATTGTATTTTATTTTGAGTTTTATAATAAATAGGAACTTACAGGTCTAGCATCGATCGACACCCATATCCGACCATCGATCGACGCTCTCTTACCGAGAGAGGTATTGAGTTCTATACTTAAACTAATTACTTATGATTTAATTTTTCTAACCAATCCGGGGCGGATTACACTGGGGACAGTGTAATTTAAGTCTGGGGGAGTTTGCTAATGCTATTTGATTGTTTTTAGTGTTATTTCTACCTATATATGTTTTTTCAAAAAAAAAAATTGAATCAAGAAGAAGACTATGATCAAGATTTATTATTGACTAACCATGCTATAAGCACCATTCTTAGAAGGTTATTTGCAGAAATTACTAAAGATACCAAAGTGGATCATCATGTCACTATATCACACCTGCTTAGAAAGTTTGGAGGAACCGAAGCTGATTTCCAACACTAATCCTGACATTATTTGCTTGCTTTGGGATTTGGTATACATTGGATCGGATTCCTTCTGCAAGTCTGGAAGGTAAAAGTCTGTGTGCTTCTGATTCCCCTCTCTCTCCCCTTCAGATTAAAAAGGAGTCGAACATGATTTGGTGGCTACAACCATTAAAGCTTGATTCATATGATCCTAGAAAGAGATAAATGTCAAAAAGAAGTGAACAAGATCTGGTGGCAAAAACCGTTAGTGCTTGATTCATGGAAACCTATCCAAATATCTTAGTCAATTAAAAAAATAAAATGATACCCTCAAAAAGAAGGGAGACCATATCTGAGAAGAAGTGAGAAGAGAGAGAGGAAAGGAATCAGAGAAGGCTACCCGTGTGTTCAGATACTTGCAGAGGTAAGAGTCTATGTGTCCCCTGATCGATAATCCCAAGGTAAAACATGCACTTTATTTTATGCAAAGAAATGAAATCAGTAGAGGGGCGAGTCAAATTAGTATTCGCTAAGTTGTTGGTAGAATGGATTTGGTTGATATACTAGGATATGGTATATAAAGTTCTCCGTGATTGGCTTGATAGAATGTGGTTGTAATAAACAAGGTGACAGTTATACTTAGACAATATGTGAGTCTTCGCTTTTCAAAACATCTTTCACAGGCTTGTTTGCTTAAGGACAAGCAAAAGGTTAAGTTTGGGGGAGTTGATATAGCCTATTTATTACCAGTTTTAGACGATGTTATAGACTCTATTTAGGGTATGTCATGTGTGTCTAGACTATGTTTTAAGGTCTTTACAGGTCCATGTACATTTTGGAAATATATGGAGATACTTGGAGCTTTTGGAGCATTTGGAAAGGAATAATCTGTAGCTGATCATTGAAGAGAATTAAAGTACGAGATTACCATTGATCGACGATACAACGTAGGCGTCGACCAATGTTACATGACCACGATCGATCGATGTTGCACGTATGCCGTCGATCGATGTCCAATTCGCAGACATCCGACTTTCAAGCCCAAGTTAGAGACATGACACAAGATTACAAGATTACCCTTGGACGAGTTTTGACCTAGACTTTAGGGTTTTATATTTATACTTTATGTATTGCACCAGAAGAGGGGGTGCAAAATGTTAAGTGTGCTAGTACAAGGGGTACTAAGTGTTCTAAGTGTGCTTTGAAACCCCAATATTCTATCTCTGCATTTTATTCATATTACTATTCTTACTTCAATTATGTCTGAGTAGTCATCAACTAGGTTAAGGGTTTATCAATGGTACTGATGGATTAGCCAAACAATAGAACTGTTAAGGTCATTATTAGATCTATTAATAGAATTGTGTTTATTGCTTGTGTTATAAAGTAACTAACTAGAACTCTGATAATATGATAGTTAGCCGCAAGCGAGAGCATGGTCTACTACTAGAATCTATTCTGTTGAGCTAGGTTGCTAGAAACAAACGAGAGTTGATTTAGTCAATCTAGTGAACTTATCGAATTAGGTCATAATGCTTGACTCAAGAAACAATCGATCGACGCAGGATCATTGCCATCAATCGACGGTCATTTCGTGTCAACAAGCGAGAGCTGAGACATTGGACTTAGTCAATATATTAGGCGCGCATGCGAGAGCTGGTGTCTTTTACATTAGATTTCGAGTTCCATGATTAAATACCTTTGACTTCTATCTACTATAATCCACTTGCCTGAAACCCTAGATCTAGCATATTTTCATATCTACATTACTAGCATATTTCCATATTTCATCAATATCTTCTATTGTGTGCCATTATTCTCAGTGGATTCGATCCCTAAGTACTACACCTGATCTCTCTTGACAAGAGTATTATTGTTTTGTGTGTTAGGATTAAGGGTTAATTGGAAAATTGTTTGTTTAGGATATTATTACCCTATTAAAACATAAAAACACACCCACGTCAACTGGATATGTCTTCTAAATGCTCTAGCATGTTCCATAATCTCCAGAATGCTCCAGAAAGTGCCCGAACCTGAAAATACTCTAAAAAGACTCCAAACGTATATAATGGGTAGACGACCTATTTTCACACTAGAAGTATCATATAGTAACAGTTGCACACATTCTTTCAACCTCATCCTAATTCCATATAATAGAAGTTTTAAACATATTTCTCCTGAGTCCGAAAGATCAAAACCCGTATCTCCATAATGTATTACGTATGAACTAAAATCCACACAATCTGATTTAGATCAGTTTACTACTCAAAATTTTGATACATAACCAATGGCTAACCTCATTGAATTGATACAATCTGATTTTTAATATTTACCAAAGTTTGATTCAGACGTTGGGTCAGGTTTGTATTTAGATCTCATGTCGGGTCGGCTTTTAAATTCGGTCCAAAACATACTAATTTGGTATTGATTTACCTTCGAACCATTAAAATCAAGCCAAACCTTTATTTATGGGGATGCGGGTTTTGATCTTTCCGATTGGGGTGGGGGGAATAGGTTTGAAAACTTCTAAGGGATGAAGCTGAAAGATTGTGTGCAACTGTTACTATATGATATTTTTGGTGTGGAAATGGGTCGTTTACCCATATATAATAGACTATAAATAGGACTGATATCTTAGCCTAAAAGTGATAAATATGAGGCCCTATCACCAAGCCACAAACAGAAAAATAGTATGAAGAGTATACATAAACAAAAGAAAAACAATATGAAAATAGGAGTTACCTTTAGTTTGTAGCAACTACCTCAAGAGTTCATCCATATCTTTTTGGTATTGGTTTTTTACACCTTCTGAAGGTAACATAGCCTTTCTTAAATGTGTGAACTGTGATGCTATCTTTGACAGAGAATGCATAAGATTTGTGCCTTTAATAATGGTGTAACCAATCTAGAAAGATAGGATTGAGATCTTATTCCCCCTTTTATCATCGTTGCAGAAGAAAATCCCCCATATAAAACCCTCGATAACCTGCAACATAAACAGGAAAAATATATATTTAGGATAATAGTAAAATAATAGAATAAACGACCAATTCCACAACATAAGTATCATATAGTAACAGTTCCACACAATCTTTCGTACTCATCTTAATTACATTTAAATATATGAACATAATTGCACGCATTTTAATATATGAACCTAGTTATCTCCATTTTCAAAGATCGAAACCCAAAACCACACAGACGTAGGTTTAGCTTGGTTTTGAATCTAAATCGATATTAAACTAATTACACCACTTGGCATAGAACTGAAATTAAAATCCGACCCGACATGATATCCAAATAGAACTGATATCTTGCATATTTGCATTGCTTTGATCATCTATCCTTGTACATTTTAATTTTTAAGACTAGCATTTAGAAATGTTTAGGTTGCATTGTATTACATTTGTCTATATCAGGTGTTAGAGATCTTTATTGGTGAGTTTGAAGGCATTTGAGGCAAAAGAAGAGAAGTTTGAGGCAAAAGTGAGCTTTCCCTGGATAAGTGTTGTAGAGGTCTGAGTGTAGCGACCATGAGAGGTCGCTAGAAGGAGTTTTCGAGAGTCGTAGTGACCATCATAGCGACCCGACGAAGTCGCTACGAGATCCCCATCTCCAATCGACTAAGTGTTGTAGCGACTCAAAGAGGTCGCTAGGATAACTTGTGGGCGTCTTAGCGACACGTGTAGCGACCTGAGAAGGTCTCTACATACCAGAGAAGCTGAAACATTCTAAGTGCTATAGAGACATTGACGTAACGACGTTGCAAGGTCGCTAGGACTTTTGCGCATGCCTTAGCGACATTCGTAGCGACTAGGAGAGGTCGCTATAGGTTCTTCAAAGCCTGGTGGCGACTAAGTGTCCTAGCAAACGTTTTGTAGCGGGATGTCCAAGTCGCTAGGAGTGCAGAGATTTTATTTTTTACGGGTTGGCCCAGGTTTTTTGGGTTTACCCGGTTCGTTTTTAAGCTAATATATATACTCTTTAAACCTAATTTTATGGTCAATCTGGTTTTTGTCTCTAAACATATACTCCTTTGGTGAAAGATTCAATCTTTAGTTTTCTTTTGATCCATCTTGCTTGTGTTTATTGATTATCCTGGATCACTAAGCATGATTAAATTTGAATCATCTATGATTATGAAGTTCATCATGTCTATTAGTGAGTAGTTACTTTAGAGTTCATGGGTTAGGGTGATTACGTGATGATTTAGGATGTTTATTGTTATATAATTCATGTTCTAGGCTTATCACTTGTCCAGAATGCTAGATTAGACTTGATCACTTTGATCTAGATACTTAGACATTTCATGCCCGAAAAGTATTTGATGAAATGTCAGAATCAAAGTGATATTGCACTTTGCTTACTTAACCAATGACAATTGATGTTGGGGAAGCTTAAATAGTTATTAGACTTGTTGTCAATGATTGCTTGATTAAATTAAACCAAAGACATTTGATGTTTAGTGATTGATAGCAAATGAACTTTTATCTTGACAAAGAATTAGTTTAATGGATGTGTCTAGACGTCTAGGACTTGATCACTTGTTTATGTTAACATCCTAGGTTAGATATTAGTTACCCAAAATCAATACCCTTGCCCATGGGTTCCTTTATTCTCAATTGATTAAAAGTCTTAGTTATTATCCTTGCATGTTCTTGTTACTTATATTCAGACAATTAAACTGCTTGCACTTAGATTAAGCTCATACTTGTATTCTCATTGCATTATGGTCACTTATAATTGAATTGACACTCATCTTTACTACTTTGATTAGGATAGAGTAAAAACATTTATCAAACTTGGCACCATTGCCAGTTTTAAGTTGATTTTGACAGTGAGATTTAGTCATAGCTTGAGACTAAGTCTTATTTTCTTTTACTTGTTTACTGATACTCTTTTTTCATTTCTCTTTGAATCACAAGTGTATGAACTTGAGGAGTAGAGGACCAACATAGTTTGTTCCAAGAGTAGACAACATCAAGGCTTTAAAGAGAGAATTAACAAGAAAGAGAAGAGAATATCAACTGATTCATTTGGACATATTGGGGTCAAAAATGGATGATAATCAGAATAACCCTCATCAACAAGGTGTAAATGGCGCTGACAACCACAGAAAACACCCTAAAGATGGAAATGGCCAAGGAGCTGCAAACCATAGGCAACAACACCCTCCACGCCAAGCTCGGGCGATCGGAACATATGACCAGCTCAACATCCATGGGAACATGGCTGGTATTAGAGCACCAGCTGTGGATAACAACAACTTTGAGATCAAGTCAAGTTTGATCCACATGATCCAAGCCAAAAATACCATGGTCTTGCTTTGGAGGATCCCCTAGACCACCTAGATAACTTTTATAAGCTATGTGGAACAACGAAAACAATGGTATCTCCGACGAAGCTTACAAACTGAGATTGTTTCCCTTCTCTTTGGGAGACAAAGCAAACTTATGGGAGAAGAGTCTTCCTAAGGTATTTATTCACACATGGGAAGAATGCAAAAGGGTCTTCCTTAACAAGTTTTTCTCCACTTCCAAAACTGCTAAGTTGAGAAATGAGATTTCTATATTTCAACAAAAGAACCTAGAGAGCTTTGCTGAGGCACGGGAAAGGTTCAAGAGCTACTTAACACATTGTCCTCACCATGGTTTCAATAGTGAGAGTATATTAAGAACTTTATACAGAGGAGTTTTGCCTAAGTATCGAATCTTGTTAGACATAGCTAGCAATGTTTCTTCTTGGGAAGAGCAGCTCAAGATGGCATGGAACTTGTTGAGAACATGGCACAAAGTGATTCAATATACAATGATGACTACGACAGGCAAAACCGAGGTGGAGGTGGTGAGGACTCCAACACAAGAAAAGAGCTGAAATCTCTTCAAGACAAGCTAGACATGCTCCTCGGGATAGATGATATAAGCCTGGGCTATCAAAGGCTTAAATATTTAAGAATATCAAAACAAAAAGAGGGTGGTTCAAAAGTTCGATCTAATTGACCAAGTGAATCCAGCTGGATAGATCGAGTTGATGATAAATGTGGATTGAAGTGCATCACACGACAGATGGATAGGCTCTTGATACAACAAAAATACTCAATCTCTTGGAGGTATTGGTCTCGACAAGACAAGAGAAACAAAGTTCTATAAGAGAAAACTTTAAAGGGAAACAAAAGTTTCATTTTCATTCATTATTTCAAGTCTGATTTTTAATAATTTGAGAGGAGCTTTATATATAGCTCGTGTACATTATTGCTGCAGTCAAAAGACATAAATGAGAAGAGAATTTAAGCAGAAATCACATTAAAAGGAAAGAATAATTGGGCTGGTCAAAAGGCTAATCTCAAGGGAGTGAAATCAGCTTATTAAAGAGAATATTGACCACGCCTTTAATTCCTTAGATTCACATCCTTAGTAGCTGATAAGGAGGCTTAAGAGGTGGACTGTTGTTGGGTAAATCCATCTGGCTAAAACGAACCATAATGCTGATGTCGTCTAGGTTCATCTGAGTCCAAATACGGTAAGTCTTGTCTCCTTTGTATTTTGAAGCACTCTGAATAATTCTGAATAGTTTAGACCTTCCAGAAGCTTCATTTTCAAGTATAGACTTTCCTGGATGTGAGCTGGTCTTGAATGAGATTGGACATTTATGAGTAGTGGATTTGATGCCCTCATCAATAGAGCAAAACAAGAAAAGGTGAACTTTGTTGGCAAGAAGGGTCAAGAAGAAGCTTTGGAGGTTAATTAAGTTGAGGGTTTTGAATGACAACATGAGTTGTGTTTCATTAATGCTAATGGTCAATGGTACATGAAAGAGCCCAAATTTCCATACCAAAACCCTATCAAAACAAGCCCCGATACCCAAAACAACTACCAGAAAAAAACTTCCTATAACAACCAGCAAAGTGGATACCCACCCAAGCAACCCTATCCTCCAGGTTTCCCCTCTAAAATAAATTAATCTACTAAAGCTCAAGGAAGTTCTTCCCAAGCTCAGCCTAGAGATACAAGTGTGGAATCTATGTTTAAACAGTTCCTAGAATCTCAAGCAAGAAATGAGAAAACCATTGGAGATGAACTGAAAAACATCCACATAGAGATTGATGGGAGCTACAACGAGCTCAAGAACAAATTCAAGGCCTTTGAGAATCAATGTGCTACCATGAGCTCCAACTCTAAAAGGTCTATTGGATCACTACATGGAAAGTCTGAGCAAAATACTAAGGAGACAATGCACTCAATCACATTGAGAAGTGGTAGAGAGTTACCTTCTAGATTTATCCTCAAGGATGATGAGAAACTAAGTGGAGAGGTGGCCATCAATCTAGAGGATGAGGTTGTGATTACTGATGAGTAGAACAATGAGGACATCATGAAAAATATTGTTGAAGCTAAGGGTAAAGGAAAGGTTGGTGAAGAGAAGAAAGTTTTGAACAAGGATGAAGCTATTACTTCCTCAACACATGCCACATTCACTCCTCCTCCTTATGAGCCAAAGCTTCTGTTTCTAGGGAGATTCAAGAAGTAACTTTTGCAGGAGTACAATGTACTCTTTGAGAAGCAAATGAGTGAGGTTCAGGTTACCATTCCCATTATTGATGCTTTCATGCTGATTCCTCAATACAACAAGTTCTTGAAGGATGCTATAACTCAGAAGAAGAACGAAATGGAAGGTATGATGGTTCTTACTCATGAGTGTAGCACCATCATCAAAAGATTGACAGTTCCAAAGAAGCTTATGGATCCATGAAGCTTCACTTTACCTTATGTTATTGGCCCACTGTCCTTTAAGAGATGTATGTGTGACTTGGGGTTAAGTGTCAGTCTTATGCCCTTATACATTGCGAAGAAGCTCGGTTTTACACATTACAAGAAGCGTAGAATCTTTCTAGTGCTGCATGATCGCTCTGTTAATCTCCCTATAGGCTCTTCCACTATAGGCATCATGGAAGATCTACCGCTGATGGTTGAAAACTGTGAGATACCTACTAATTTTGTGGTACATAAGTTGGATGAAGAGCCCAAAGATCCTTTGATTTTACGAAGACAGTTGTTAGCCACTGCTGGAGATATTATTAACTTTAGAGATGGAAAAGTTGATCCTCATCTTGGAGAGGGAAACACTCTAGAATTTGATGTCAAGGAGGTGATGAAAAAACCTACAATCCAAGGCAAAACCTTCTTCATTGAGGTTATGGATGCTCAAGCTGATGAGTTCTTTGAAGAAATGGCACTTGAGGACTCTCTTCAACATGCTCTAACAGTTGATAGAGAGGTCCAAATGATTGAGGAAAAGGAGAGCAGAGAGTACGTGAGGATGCTGAACTCTCACAAGGAATGGAAGGGAGTAGACAACTTTCAAGAGCTGCCTCAAGCTGTCTAAAATGTTGCCTCTACCAGCTTACAAGAGGATCTTCAACAAGCTGATTGGAGTGAGCTCAAGCCACCCAAAGTGGAGTTTAAACCTCTCCCCCTTGGTGTAAGGTACACCTTTCTTGGTACTAATAACACATATCTTGTCATTGTGAGTAGCCAAATAAGTAAAAATGAATTGTCTACACTTTTAAATGGGCTTAAAAAGTATAGAAAAGAGATTGGCTTCTCACTTGAAGATGTCAAGGGGATATCACCCTCCTTGTGCATACACATGATCCATCTAGAGGATGAATCAATGAATTCTATAGAGCATCAAAGAAGGTTGAACCCCAACTTGAAAGATGTTGTTAAGAAAGAGATTCTTAAATTCTTGGATGCTAGTGTGATTTACCCTATTTATGATAGTACTTGAGTATCTACTGTGCATGTAGTTCCCAAGAAGGGTGGTATCACTGTCATTAGTAATGATAATGATTAATTGAAACCCACAAGAACAATAACAGATCATAGAATGTGCATTGATTACCGAAAACTTAATGATGCATCTAAAAATGATCATTTTCCTTTGCCATTCATTTACCAAATGCTTGAGAGACTTGAAAATCATCTCTATTTTTTTTTTTGATGGATACTCAAGTTTCTTCCAAATACCCATACATCCCAATGACCAGGAAAAGATAACATTCACATGCCCCTATGGTACATTTGCTTATCGAAGGATGCCATTTGGGCTAGGTAATGCACCAGCAACTTTCCAAAGAGCAATGATGTCTATATTTTATGATCTTATTGAGGATGTTGTGAAGGTCTTTATGGATGATTATTTTGTGTATGGATCTTCATTTGCTGCGTGTTTGTTTAATTTGTGCAGGGTTTTGGAAAGATGTGAGGAGACAAACCTTGTTCTTAATTGGGAAAAGTTCCACTTTATGGTCAAGGAAGGAATTGTTTTAGGACACAAGATCTCAAAGAGGGGTATTGAAGTGGAAAAGGCGAAGATTGATGTGATGGTTGGGTTGGCTCCACCAGGATCAGTGAAAGACATCAGAAGTTTCTTGGGCCATGCCAGGTTCTAAAGGAGGTTCATCAAGGACTTCTCGAAATATCTAGACCACTGAAAAAACTGCTATGCAAAGAAGTTGTCTTTAACTTTGATGAGGAGTGCCTTGAAGCCTTCACGAATCTGAAGAGTGAACTTATTAGTGCTCCTGTTGTTCAGCCACCAAATTGGGATCTTCCCTTTGAGATCATGTGTGATGCTAGTGATTATGCTGTGGGAGCAGTCTTGGGGCAAAAGAAAGACAAGAAGACACATGTCATCTACTATGCAAGTAGGACTCTTGATGATTCTCAAATGAAGTATGCCACAACTGAGAAATAGCTTCTTGCTATAATGTTTGCCTTTAAGAAGTTCAGAAGCTACTTGGTAGGCTCCAAAGTGGTTGTATACACTGATCAGGCTGAACTAAGACACTTTTTGGCAAAAAAATATGCCAAGCCAAGATTGTTGAGGTAGATTTTGTTGTTCCAAGAGTTTGATCTTGAGATAAAGACAAATCTGGAATTGAGAATGGGGTAGATGATCATTTGTCTCGGATGAGAGTTGATTGTGGTATTCCCATCGATAAAGGTCTTCCAGAAGAGCAGATTATGACCATCATGGCGGTAATGAAGCTCTGTGAGAATGTGAAGAAGCTTGAAGAGGTTAAGGCAACTGAAGAGAAGGAACCCTGGTATGCTGATTTGGTGAACTACTTAGCTTGTGGAAATGAGCCTTTGGGATTTGAGGGTTATGCTAAGAAGAAGTTCTACAAGGATGTGAAGAGGTGATACTGGGATGAGCCATATCTCTACATACTTTGTAGGGATCAACTCTATAGAAGAGAAGTAGCTGAAGAAGAGATTGTAGGGATCCGTGCACATTGTCATGGATCATCTTATGGAGGTTACTTTTGCCACCTTCAAGACTGTTGCTAAGGTTCTACAAGCTAGATTTTGGTGGCCACACATGTTCAAGGACACACAAGACTTTGTCTCAAGATGTGATTCATGCCAGAGAAGAGGAAACATTACCAAAAGGAATGAGATGCCTCAAAACCCTATCCTGGAAGTTGAAGTGTTTGATGTATGGGGTATTAATTTCATGGGACCTTTCCCATCCTTTTTTGGGAACACATACATCCTTGTGGCTGTAGACTATGTGTTGAAGTGGGTAGAAGCTATATCAAGTCCAACCAATGATGCTAAGGTGGTTCTCAAGATGTTCAAGAGCATCATCTTTCAAAGATTTGGAATCCCCAGAGTAGTGATTAGTGATGGAGGCTCCCATTTCATCAACAAACTGTTTGAGAATCTTCATAAGAAGAATGGTGGAAAACACAAGTTGGCAACTTCATACCATCGTCAGACAAGTGGACAAGTAGAGACCTCAAAAAGGGAGATAGACTCCATCCTAGAGAAGACAATGGGTACAACAAGGAAGGACTGGTCCATCAGGTTTGATGGTGCACTATGGGCTTATAGGATAGCCTATAAAACTCCTTTGGGAACGACCCCTTTCAACCTTGTCTATGGGAAAGCTTGTCACCTTCCAATGGAGCTTGAATACAAGGCTTTGTGGACTGTTAAGCTTCTCAATTTTGACATCAAAACAACCAAGAGAAGAGATTAATTCAGCTGAGTAACTTGATGAGATACGTCTTGATGCTTCTGAGAGCTCAGCCATCTACAAGGAAAGGACTAAAGATCTACATGACAAGAGGATCCTGAAGAGAGAGCTCAGTGCTGGAGTTCAGGTGTTGCTCTACAATTCTCGGTTGAAGCTGAAGTCAAGATGGTTAGGTCCTTTTAAATTCATGAACCACCAATTAGAAATGCAATTTGAGAGGAGGCATATGGAGATGTGGATTGCATGGAACGTCTGTGAAACAAGAGCATTGCTGCGGCCATGTGCTGCAATAAAAAAAATCATTGCTTAAAATCCCTAAGCCATTAATCTCGTGGTACCATAATCAGAAAAGAAAAATTCACCGAGTCACAGAGCCAGCCGTAGCTATTTGTTGGCCATGCTTCTCTTGGTACCATTAGCTTAAGTAAAACTGAGCGCTATTGTCTTCGTAGTTAATTTCGTCTTGGTCCCTAAAATAGAAAACAGAGCATTCAAGGACCATATCTTACAAAAAAGATAAAATGGATGAGCGAAAAATTACAAATCTCGCTTAATGAAGTCCAAAACCTTATGCAGTTTTCCTTCCTCGACTTTAGCTAATGGGTCATACGCCTTCTTCGAAACAGTGACACCAGTAATTATACGCTTCACTGTTGAATTCCCTACGTACGGCCATACTTGAGTCTTTGTCAACTGGGGTTTGCGTCTATGTGCAGGCTCCTCTATACTGCCAGCAAGTTCTTCCAACACTTGCCTACACTTTTCAGTCTTCTCCCACTTCAGAAGATCTTCCCAATCTTTTGTCGAAATATATTCATCATTCATCTGTGGGATGACAAATGCTTTCTCCTTCTTCACTTTTTTTCAGTGGCACTTCATCTTTTTTCTCCTTCTTCACTTTCTTTTAGTGGTACCTACTTAGTCTTAAGCTCCTCCTTCTCCGTCGTCTTGTTTGCCTTCTTATCCTTCTTAACAACACATTGTATTGGCAAACCATCATGATAAAAGTAAAGAAGGAGAAAGCATCATTCATCTGTGGTATGACAAATGCTTTCTCCTTCTTCACTTTTTTTCAGTGACACTTCATCTTTTTTCTCCATCTTCACTTTCTTTTAATGGTACCTACTTAGTCTTAAGCTCCTCCTTCTCCGTCGTCTTGTTTGCCTTTTTCTCCTTCTTAACAACACATTGTATTGGCAAACCATCATGTGAACTGATCTTCTTATGAAACTTCCATGACTGAAATAACAAATAATGTCAATTAGTAATAATTTACAGATAAAAATATAACAATGGATGAAGGGATCGTACTAAGTCATTGTTATAAGCATCATCATCCTCGTAGGCCTTAGAATTTACAGAGTTGTAGTCGGCCACACCATGAAGAATATTTACATCAGCTTTATTTTTTTAAAAATTGACATCTTCCTCCAAACTTGCGATCTTCTTCATTAACTGATTCTCAATTGCACCCATTCTAGCATTCACCTTATCTTGTATGGTACCTTCTAAAGTTTTACTAACTTTCTCAGCTATACTAACATCTATGCTCTCTATCTTTGCAGTGAGGGTGGTAATCGACTCAACTAAGCCACATACGTATAGCAACATTGTGAGCTGTGAGCTTTAATATGCGTAGAGAAAAAGGGAACCATGTCAGTGCCAAAACAAAAAAAAACAAGTTTCTATCATTAACAGGAGGAACATTCTACCATACAATATCAGATGCTTCCCCTCCATATGCAGGTTCTATGTCATTCTTTCGCTTAGTAAAAGGGCTCACATTTGGAACAGGAGATGCGGCAACACCACAATTTCTCTTCTCGCCTTTGGAGTTGGCATTACATCCCAAACTTCTCATTTAGCTGGCCATCGAGGATGTTTTTTATCATGATGTCTAGATCAGTAAATATTTCATTATGGACCCAATTCAGATATCTATCCTCCATTGGCTTCATAATCATATGGCTCACATGAACCTGTAAAGTAATATACAAAATTAGTAAGACATGTAAAATTTTCTTGATCACAGAAATCTGAGAAGTTGATACGGGTAAAGATCCCCGCCATGACAGAAGAGGAACATCAACTCCCTCCATCCGATTCTCATATTTTTCTCCTATACCAGGGACAGACTCATAAATCCATATTAAGAGCACATGAACACAGCCCCGAAGTGTGTAAATCTTCTTTCCATGATAGGTGATTACTTTGATGGAATCAACAAGGCTCGTAAATCCAACCCGACCCCATGGATATCACTGGAAAGCTGCAGTGTCCATCACCCTTATAGCACAATGCAATGGAATTTTGCTGTTGCTTGAAATGCCAAATATGCAAATGAATAGCAGACTCAACAAACTGATCATCACTCGCTTCTCTTGAGATCAGTTTATGCAAATCGGAAATATGGCTTGTAACTCTTTCAATGATCCTTCTGATGTCGAAATATTTATTTCCAGTCAAAACTCTCGATGATCCACATTCCACACCTCATGCTTGTTGAAAGGATCACAATTCAGACCCGTAATTTCTGCAAACTCCATACAAAGAGAACCGCAATGGCATACCGTCTATCACAGACCAAATCTCATGCGTGCTCTCGATTGCCAATTGATTGGCAAGGAAATAGTTAACAAATTTCACAGACCAAATATATTCTATCTCTTTCAGCTTCACAACAAGGAAATAGTTAACAAATTTCACAGACCAAATATATTCTATCTCTTTCAGCTTCACAATGACTCCAATAGCAGACTCCCTCAGCTAATTCCAAACATCTTTCCCAATAGCTTCTTCAACCGCTTGAATGTTTGATAAAAAACAACAATGGTTCATGCTCCTATTTTTATTGGGGTTTTCCCAAACTCATGCAGACGGCTAGGATATTTTCTCATACCCGAAGACGAAGCCATACCTAAAAAATATAGCACTTGAGAAGTTAGTTGGTTGTTTACTAATCGCATAACCTAAGTTTTCGAAACAGAAACAAAGTTAAATTTCTGGAAATTTTTAACAATCTCATAAACTCATAACATCAAAACAGTAAAAAAAAAAAGAAGATATAGAACGAGAGATGATAATTTCTGGAAATTAAACTTCTGAAAAAAAAACAGAACCAAATAATAACTTAAACTCTAGTTCAGTCTAAATCGGTCCTAAAATAAATGCTTCCATACGAACATTTTGGTACGAATGATGGTAAGAAATTGCTATCTTCAGTCCTAGCCATTCCCGAATGTCATAGTTATAGAGAATGGCAAGAAATTGGGTCTCTTTTAAGATAATAACGAAACCGGTTTAAGTATAGTTTTTTAGAGTAGCATCCTAGGATCTACAAACTTTCAATCTACAAACTTTCACAATCAATAAAACAAGAATAAAAAAATCTTTCATAAGAGAACTTACCAAAAAGAACCAGTATATCGATTTCAAAATTGCAGGAGTATTGAAATTGGGATTTAGGGTTTTCGAAATTAAACATGAAATCAAGCAATAATAGTTTAAAAAAGTGTAGAAACTACTTGGAATTGGATAGGGATAGCACTTACATATTCAATTTCGTCGATTCAAAAATGAAGGAGATGAAGAAATCAGAGCTTTGATCTAGCTTTTCGTCACATAGATTCTAGAGCTGTGAGGAGATGACGAAATCTAGGGGGACTGTGTCAGAGGAGATGAAATCGAGGGAGGCTGTGACGGAGGAGATGAAGAAATCAAGATGAGTCAATCGAGGGGGATGTGATGGAGGATAGGGATGACGGCGACTCGTCGGGGGTTTCTCCTTCGATGTCGATGTCGTGAGAGAGAGACACCTTATAATTTTATTCCTTCCAGACACCTTATAACTTTCTTCCTTTTTTTTTTTTTATCTTTTATTGATGGCAAGTTAAAGGGTTTTAATTGTAAATTTGATTGTATCTCATTTGAGTCTAGTATTTAAATTTTAATATGAGTCATTCTAAGATAAATTAGAGTCATTCCAAGTAATTTTCTCTATCATCAATTATTGACAAGTCATGAATTTCATGGGATATGTAAAAAAGGACTCTGTAATTGCTTGTGTGTGATATTTCCTGCTACCGGTAACAATCGAAAGAAACAAGTTAATATTTATTTGATAAGGACCCATATGAATCAAGTAATGTTGAAGATGATGGTTTCCCATAAAAAAGTCTTGACAAATTGGTCAAGCATCTGATAGATATGATGACGTCAAAAGTAAGGACCATGTCTCTCATGATGTTGATGGTTGATGTAATCATGGTTTTATATGTTTAAACCAAAGAAGACAATGGGTCAACGAGCTATTTCCCTACGAGAACTATCATATAGCATCAGATCTCCACCCAAACTATGACCTAGGTGTCAAATTTCCATGATTTGAAAGTTATGAACTTATTTCTCAATGAATTAACAACTACGAATGTATTTCTCCCCGAACCAATACTTCGAAACTTAATTACCCATAGACCATGGTTTTAATTGGTTTATTATTAACCAAATAGTTTAAACCGGCTAACCAAACCAAAATTCATTTTAAACAATTTTTATTAAAGAATATTGTTTTTCTTCTTGTTGAAAATTTTAAAATATAGTTTTTTTTAATTAAAAAATCTTTCCTATTTGTATAAAAATTATTTGCATTTTTAAAAAAATTAAAATAAAATTAAATTAAGATTTTATGTTTACAGAATTTAATAAATTAGAATGAACAAATTTGAAAGTAAAAGTATATGTCAAAATCTATGTTTTGTTGAATTTGATGTCAATCAAATTTTCAACAATTAAGATTTGTTGACATATATTTTTATCAAAATTTGAATTTGTTTTTTTCTTTCAAATTTCCAAAAACACAAATTTAACAAGGTTATTGTTCATTGTGATTTTATTAAAATTTATAAAATGAAAATTTTGATGTAATTTTTTTCTTTTAAATTTCAGAAAACACAAAAATATAAACCTAAAACTTCTTTGAAGTTAAAAAAAAACTATATTTTGAAATTATAAACAAGAAGGAAACAATATTCTTTAATAAAAATTGTTTAAAATGAATTTTGGTTTGATTTAGCCGCGTTTAAACTATTTGGTTAATAATAAACCAATTAAAACCATGGTCTATGGGTAATTAAGTTTCGAAGTATCAGTTCGGGGAGAAATACATTCGATATTGTTAATTTGTGGAGAAATAAGTTCATAACTTTCAAATCATGGAGATTTGACACTAGGTCATAGTTTGGTGGGGATCTGATGGCTATATGATAGTCTGCGTGGAGAAATAGCTCGTCGACCCGAAGACAATCAAAATAATGGCCAGTTTTTGTTAGTTGATTCTTTAAAGAATGTATAACATGAAGTTCCATCCTTCCAATTTTTATTTTTGGGTGAGTTCGAGCAAATTAGGGAAATTCATGCGATCCATGTAGACATGTTTTATATTCCATGGCATCAAAGGTAACAAGTAGATTAGTGAAATCCATGTGATCCCTTCATCACAAGCCCCAAGGTAATACAAAATTTGATAGGAAGGATGGCTGCACTCAGCAAATTCATCTCACAACAATCGGACAAATTTTGTACCTTCTTCGAAACCTTAAAACCCCAAAGGACTTCAGCTGGGATGAGAATGCAAGGACTTTCTCACTAAGTTGAAAGAACACCTCACTACACCTCTGGTGCTATCCAATCCCAAAGACTGAGAAGTCTTGCTTTTCTATATAGCAGTATCCAATCATGCAGTGAGTGCCGTCTTAATGCGAGAGGAAGGGAAACATGCAGCATTCTGTATACTATGTTAGTAATCACTCTTGATGCAAAAACACGATATGGTCACTTAGAGAAGCTAGCTCTGACCCTGGTCATAGCAGACCGGAAATTTCGACCTTACTTCTAGGCTGATCTTATCGTGGTAATAACGTTACCCATCAAAGCAATGTTCCATAATCTGGAAGTGTCAAGCCGACTGGCCAATGGAGAAGTAGAACTCATTGAGTACAATTTAATATTCAGACCCTTCTCATTCATCAAGTCACATGCACTAGCCGACTTCGAGGCCGTATTTCCTCCGATCATGATCCCTACAATAGGCATGAGTAAAAATCTGTAAGGACAATAATCAAGCAGGAGAATGGAAACTATACATAGATGCATTTGGTAACGTGAGAGGCGTCCATCCCTGGTCGGGTACAGTTTCCTTTTTGATTTCTCCGGATCAGACGTGGGCATAGCACCCATCTTACTATTGGAGACACTTCCTTAATAGCAGTAAGATGCAACTACAAAGATATCAATACTGAAAGCGAATATGAAGCTCTACTATTCGCGCTTAACCTAGCCAAACAGATGGGAGTAGAGAATCTAAAGGTGTTCAGCGACTCATAAGTCACACTGACAGTCGATCACATGTAAGGAGAATACCATACGGAAGATGCAAGAAGTCCAAATAACTGGTTATAGACAAGCGGTTGATTGACACATTCTAGAGTTACAAATTCCTGAAGATCTCAATGGTGCAGAATTCTCACGCAGATGCCCTAGGTAACCTCGATTCTTCCATAGAAACCAAGACTCAGCCAAATATTTCCTTGCTTGTGCTTAAATGGCCGAAAACGGAATAGGAATCCATGAAACTAAGAGTCATGACTATCTGAAATAAGCTCTCTAGATCAGCCTTAGTATCCATAATCAGCTTGCTGGCATAAATCCTCCTCAGGTCTCTAGCTCTCGCTTTGCTTCTCAAGCTGTTTGTGCATGAGATCCCGACGAGCAGTAATTCGAGCCTTTTGAATCACCAATCCCTTCTCGTCAGCCAACACTATAATCTTCACCCATGAAAAGAGAAATTCTCCTAGCAAGTTTCCCCTCTCAGGTCCAGATTAGGATCCCGATCCTCTTGATGACATTGGCAATACCTCATCACCGTCCACTTTCTATAATCTTCCGCTTCAGCATCTGGAGAAACGAAAGCATACCTCGCCGATATGCTACAAAGAAAGGAATGCTTCCATGGAACCTTCGATCTCATATACTCGCAATAAACGACCACTGAAAACGCTCTCACATTTTTTCTTTATCAAGCCATAAAACAAGAAACCAGGGAAAATTAGTAATAAGTCGATAGTTGACAAAAGGTCTTCCACCCACATAAGGAGACTCAAGACTATGAAATTGGACACGAAACAGCAGTCGATAGTTGACAAAAGGCTACCAGCTAAGCAGAAAGGAAAACACGACCATTTCCTAAAAATTCTCAGTGCCTCCTTCCCCTATCTCTCTACTTTAAATGAATTTGGACACGAAACAGCCAGTAGTAACCAAGATATAATTTTTATAAGCTGTAAAGCAAACAGCTAAGACCACCAGCCTGAAGAGCTCACCTGCACAACGTTAAAACAGAGGAAATCCAGAGGGGGGTTGTTGGACACAAATCCCGAATCCACATAGAATATTGTTTAAATTAAATGGATCTTGAAGTCGATAGGAGGTTTGCCTCGGTCTCAAATTAAATGGATCTTGAAGTTGATGGTCTTCGAGGCCGGAAACAAATGCTAATAG
>CAJHQP010008778.1:0-25319 GCA_905132765.1 Moricandia arvensis
AAAAAAAGAGAGAGATAACTTGAACATTATCTTCTTCTGCGAGTAAAGATACACTGTTCTAAATTGTTTGGGCCTCATTTCGTATAGAACGTTTAATGATTCCGAACGTCGCTTTAGATAGGAAGTTCACCTTCTTGTATATTTTAGACAATCATGATGTTGAGTTAATCCGTGTTCCGTTTAATATGATAACCATGAAACTTCATCCGGGAAAATGAAGTCTTTGGGTCTTTATGTAAAGTTCCAACGGTAAGTCCGATTGAGCGAAACGAAGGGGCAATTTTGGTTCTGAGGTGGATTTGATGTGATCGAGGAGGGGATGTGTGTGTTGATTGTGTTTTTTCTCGTGAAGTTGTGGTGTATGGTTGTGTTGGTGGGTGCTGCGTAGCATGTCGTGCTGTACAATATGGCGACCTGGGAGCTGTATTTGGCGACCTGGGGTTGTTTTGGTGACTCTAACTTGTTTTAATCGAAGAATTTCCCGACCGTAATCCGATTGAAGTAACGAAATGAAAAAGATTTTCGATCGTGACTCGAAGAGGAATCAGAGAAGTACACAGCTCGCCATACAAGCGACCCAGACTTGGATGTCCAGGTCGCATATGGCTGACCTGGTCTTTGAAAGGTCAGTCGCCATAAAGGTGCAGACTTGGGACAGGCCAGGTCGGCCATATGGCGACCCGGACTTGGACAGGTCAGGTCGCCATAATCGTGACCGACGCTGCTGAGGTTAGGTTGCCATATGGCAATCCAGACTATTGACTCAGGTTTGCCATATGGCGAACCGGACTGGCTTGGGGTAAGGTCGCCAGGTTATGATCGAGCCCAGAGAGTGCTGTGAGTGTAAGGTCGCCATATTTAGCGCGACCGGATTGCCATCGAGGTCGTGGTCGCCATATGGCGACCCGGACTGTGTGGGCGTTTAGGTCTCGCCATATGGTGACGCATGCTCGCATGGTGCAGTCGCCATTTTGGAGCCCGGGGTTCAGTGTGTGCGGGTCGCCATAGTGGCCTGTGTTTTGGTGGATGTTACGATGGATATACCAATTCTACGATCAATTAATCACTCCGTCATCTACATCATCATCTCGATAAGCCCAATGATCTAATGCCTGCATAGCTGTACCCATCCACCTTACAACCACGAGAATCAAATTCTTGACTTCTGAAGGCGTGCAACCATACCGTCGAATGGCGAGCAAGATTATGCTACTATAAAAGAAAAACAAATATTACAGATGCTAAGTAATTATAAATTAAAGATCCGGGCCTGCAAGCCGACAAGACGTGGACAAACAGAGAATATAGACATATATACGATGGCAAAAAACAGTACATAGGAGAAAAGGTACTGAAGGAAGATGCTCATGCGGTGCCAGTGGCTTAGAAAATAGAAAAACACATACCTTAGATGCCTTTCGGCAAGAATAAACCAGAATTAAACTCTCTCGGACACCCGGTATCAGATTTCAATGACACTTGCAAGCACGGGACTAATAAACTGAATCTTACTATATCAAGAAACTCGGTCTATCAAAGATGATTTTATAATGGTTCTTGAACCCTACAATTGTAAAGTAAACTGACGACAAGGCTTTAGATCCCACATAATAGCTACATAGTGCAACCCAAATATGGGCTGCCAACTTTGTATGCTCTATTAATACATTTTCTTTTTACAAACTGTGCTCTTGGCTTCACTTTATCGAGCTCTTTAGCTCCCTCTCCTTGACTCCATCTATTACATCGATGCCTTGGACATGGAGAAGACAATTCTGTGCATCTCTCATAAGTGCCTTTGGGCTGACAAAGACACCCTCAACATGAGCAGAATCTTTTTGTTTCATCGATCACATCACGTGAGTCTCGCACTGCCTATTTTGAACAGAAGCATGCTCTCCCGCCCAAAAACACTTGAGAAATACGGAACTGCTAGCCTCGCTAAAGACGCTCAAGTGGGTACATGATAAGTGTGATCTTACACCGGAATAGCGATTGCTAATACATGAGTATTCCACATACTATCTTGCTTTAGGTGTACACCCGGAATAGGTTAGGATTTTCTGAACCTGGTTTTATTTATAATTCAAAAACAAAATTTTTGGCAAGAAAACGATATTCTTGCATAAGTTGAGAAGGAATGGTAAAATATGGACACAGTATAAAAAGGAAAAGCTGGTAGGTTAATCCTTATATACAAAGCTTTCAGACATGTTCAAGGATTAAAGCCCTCCTATACATTTAAAATATTAAGTATTTTAAAACATCAATAAACATATAAAAGTCACATATGGCTATCCTTGGGTCCTGTCGGTGGCAGTAGTGTTCGACCCATACCGCAGCGGTGATGGAAGAAGGTTCGAGCCAATTGGATCTAAGTACCAAGAGGCTCTTTAGTAATCTCTGTATGCCCATCTCTTGGTCAGCATGAGAATCCTCAGCTTGAACACCACCAGTCTCGGCATCCATCTCCACCCCATCATTTTGGTACCACCTCTTCAGAATTGATAGGATCCACCTGCAAGAATCGGCGCAATAGGGATATTGTCACAACTAGAGCCGCCGGGGACATGAGAAACCCAATGATCTTTCTCTGGGTCGAGTTCAACGATCATCGAGATCCACTGGAAATCCTTGAGAGATTTCTCTCACATCTCTCGGTCCGCTCCAAACGCATGAGGCCCCTCTGTGTTAACTTGTCGATCACCTAGTCCGACTGGCGCGCCTGAGAAACCAGAAAGGCATTCTCTTGAACGACCGCTGAGTCAGCAAGAGCTCTCTGGGTAATTCTTGAAGCGAGCTTTATACTTCTTCCACGTAAGCTCGGCGAGCAGCTTTCTCAGCTTGCGGACCTCTTCACTCTCAAAGCTTTTAGCCCCAAAACTCCTCATTACTTTCTAATCCCGCTCAAAATGATTCTCGAGCTTGTCATTCTCCTTTTAATTATTTGTTAGATCATTTTTAATCTCAGCTTCACGACGAGCAGACGCAACTTAGACTGTTCATGGAGTCTTGTACCTCTTTCACACAGGCACAAAGTGAAAAACATTAGTCCAGGTCTTAGTCTGACCCTTGGCCTTCACTCGGCTCTCTAGCTGTTGAGATTACTCTCCAAGGTGACATTACAGGTCGACGCCTCTTGGCTCTTAGCCCGCTCAGCCCTCATGCGGCACGGTCAGGAGAAGCGTTCTACTTGACAACGGTCACATCCTCCTGAGCAGGTGTATCCTATACTCATAAAAGGAACATAGATGATTCGTCCAACTATTTACTATCAATAGTCAAATTAACAGTAACCATGAAGACAGTAGGAACAAGACGATACGATTAAAATATAAACAAATTTGAATTGGTTTAGACAAACACCTTCATAGATACCATGACTGGAGAACATCTCGTCCAGGAGAAATGAAAACACCGGCTAAATGAAGTGCAATGGAAACACACAAAGTCCGGTCATTAGCGGGGAGAGGAATATTGTCGGAAAACTCAAAGAAATCACAAATTAAACTTTCCGGACAGAATACAGTTCATGAGCTTGAGATCCCGTCTTATCATCCCAGCTGCTGATTTTCTTTCCAAACAATAAGGGCTTTCTTCCGATCCAAACAAGAGGCGGAACACTTACTGGAATTAGACTCATAATGTGACATCCCGTTTATGGTATTTGTGAAAGGTTAAATAGAATTGATTAGGCTACTATGTCACAAAAGTGCACTTACCTTTTTATCCGATCCATTCCACTTCTTGTTAGGAATGTCGAAGTTTAGAGCATATGAAGGTGTCTTGCTAATGAGGATGTTTTGCGTATGAGTAGCATGTTACTTCAAATTTATTTGGGCAACAGAATCACTAAGCATGCTTCTAAACTTTTCATAATGGTTCTTTTCATAAGTCGACAACCACATTATGTTGGCGGGGGTTATCCACAAGTCATGTGTCTTTTAATGCACTTTTATTGCAATATTCATCAAACTTGGGTTACATACTCAAGACCATTATGTTCTAAGAGTTTTGACCTTTTCCACTTTGTTTATTGATATCACTCAATTATCTTTAAGGAATGACTTTTACTCTCTCAAATAATAGGTTCAGTTTTAATACTTAGGGATTGAATGCCATAGGGATCGTGGGGGTCACAATAAGACTATAGACTTTTAAGTTAAGTTAGGCCAAACATTTTATTAGGCAGTGAATAAAGTAGCCAGTTGATTGATTGGTTGTTGTAAACAATAATGCGATTAGCAAGACATAAGGTTTCATGAAAGTGGATTATAGAGGATATAAGCTAAATGGTATCAATCCTAGAACTCGATATCTAATGTAAAAGATGACCAGCTCTCGCTGCGAGTCTAATCATTGACTAAGGTCCGATGTCCTCAGCTCTCGCTTGTTGACACAGAATGACCGTCCATACGATGGCAATGATCTTGCGTCGATCGATGGTCTCTCGATTCAAGCATTAAGACCTATCGATATGCTCACTAGGTTCCTTCGATCAACTCTCATTTGTTTCTAACAACCTAGCTTAATAGAATTAATATAAAGTAAATAGACCATGCTCTCGCGTGTGCCTAATTATCCTATGATCAGGTTTCTAGTTAATTACTCTAGAAGCAAGCAATAAGAACAATTCTAATGATAGATATAATAATCACTCTAGCAATTATATTGTTTGGTTAATCCATCAGAACCCTAGAACAACCTAAACCTAGTAGATGGATCCATCAAACATGATTTTTTATCACAAAAATCATATATGAAATAGATATAGAATAGTAATCAATATAGAACCAAAGGAGTTCCAGGAGGAATCTTAAGGAGTTCCTCCCTCCTATTCTAACCCTATAACAATAGATAGAATAAAGCTTGTTGCCTAAACAATGGCATAGAAACGCATAAATAAGGTTTTAAGTCGTGCATGTGGGCTTTCTGGTAATTTGTGGTGGCTTCTGGGCTTTAGTCGGTCTTGAAAAAAGTTGGTCTGTCTTCTGGGATGCACCGTCGATCAACACTAAGGCTGAGCCATCGATCAACACTTATTCATTTCTCAACAGCTTCCTCTCGTGAGGCAGACAAACCACTGTCCAGTAAAACATGCATAACTTTGGCAGTAGGATCCTGATTGACCTAAAAATGGTGGAATTGGAAAAGCTAACTCAAATATATATCTTCTGTCAAAATATCAGCTCAATCGCACCGTGGGAATGTCTCTATCCATAGCTAAACATATGACACGTCTACGCATTTCTGCAATCTCTAAAAGCTCGGAGAATCACCAAAGTTCTCCAGAACGTACCAGAACCTGAAAATACTCTAAAACATTACTCCAAAAACATATAATAGACTCTAAATATGGTTAATATAATGGCACAATAGTGGTAAATATCAGACCCTATCAACTCTCCAAGACTTAGCAATTTCGCTTGTCCTCAAGCAACAAGGTAGCCTGTGAAGAGGTTTGAAAAGTGAGGACTCACATAATGTCTATGTATGACTATCACACTAACTTGTTGGCAACCACATCTTATCAAGTCAATCACAGAGAAAGTTTATATACATATCCTAGTATAGTGACCAAATCCGTTTTACCAACAACTTAGCAAATACTAGTCTGATTCACCCCTTCTACTGATTTCATTTCCTTTGCATAAAAAAGGTGCATGATTTACCCTGGGAGTATCGATCAAAGGACACATGGACTCTTACCCCTGCAATTATGGACAACCAGGCACAAAGTCTTCTTTGATCCTTTTCTTCCCTCTTTTATCTCTTCTCTAAATCTTTTAGATCTCAAATCGAAATGATTAATGTTGTTTAACACAAATATTATGCCATCTTCTTTTCAATTTTCTTTTCTTTTTTTTTTCTTTTCTCTTTTGGCTTTTTGGGCAAAATTGTAGGCGAATAGTGGGGTCATCGGTAATGTACCTACCCTCGCTTCCAACAATGTGTGATCATTCCTCCGAATTAGAAATGTGGGGTCAATCGGTAATGTACCTACCCCTATGCATCTCTAGAGATCATCTCAATCTTTAAGAATTTAGTAGATGCTGAAGAGAGAGAGAGAGAGAGAGAGGAGAGGAGAGAGAGAGGGGGAACCAGAGGTGCAATGACTTGTACCTACAAACTTGTAGAAGGAATCCAATCTAGTGTATACCAAGCCCCAAAGTAAGCAAATAATGTCAGGATTTGTGTTGGAAATCAGCTTCTTTCTTTCAAACTTCCTAAGCAAGTGTGATTTAGCGGCATGATGATCCAATTTGATATCTCTAGTAATATCTGCAAACAACCTTCTAAGAATGGTGCTAAAGGGTGGTTAGTGAATAATAAATCTTGATTGTACTCCCCTTCTTTGAATCAATAAAACTTTTTGAAAAACTTATATATATGTATAGTAAATAAGACTAAAAACAAATCAAAGCATCAAGCGAACCTCTCCCAGACTTAGATTACACTGTCCCTAGTGTAATCCATCCCGGATTGGTTAGAAAAAACCAAATCATAAGTAAGCTTAAGAGAGGAACTCGATACCAAACTCTGTAAAAGAGTATCCGATCGATGTCACGATGTTGATGTCGACCGATGGTCATGTTCGAAGGTACACCTGTAAGTTTCTACTCCTTTTTTTTCCTTAGAACAAGTATAGAAAATAAACTGAAAATAGAACATAATATCAATAAACTACCCTAGACTTAAACAACACTATCACCAGTGTTATACAGTCTGAGATTGTGAAAAAATAAATCATAAGGACAAATTTAACAAGGAAAAACTATATACCTGCTTGATGATGGTGATTGTCGATCGACACAATTAAGTTGTGATCGATCGATACTAGGGTTACTCCGTCGATCGACAGTGTCCAGTGTCGAGTGATGCTCTGTGCAGACTATCTTCCTTGGGGTTTTTTTTTGGAAAACCTGCAATAATAAAATAAAATCCAAATTAGACTATATAATCAAAACCTAATAAAAGACTTACTAAACAGTGAGTTTCCTCCCACTCAGCGCTTGTTTATAGTCTTTATCTTGACATTTTGGAGTTTTGATTCAGTTCTGATGAGATTTGGGACTTGCTCCAAAACAATTCCCAACGTCCAATGTCTTCAACTTCATCGCCCTTTTTGTGAAAAGCCTCGATAGACTCTTCTCCTTGTCTATCATCTCAGCCAACAAGGAGTGCTCGAGGCTTTGCAAATGGCTGCGAGAAGTATCTTCTGCGCACTCTGTACTTCTTGACACCATCTTAGAAGTGGAAAATTAATGATAACTGAGGACCGTCCTTGGTCCTTTTCGTATTCTTCCATTCCTCTTCTTCTTTCCCCCAGACTTGTCTGATCTCATGGTGCCTCCATCAAAAACATTTTGACACACTTCAAAACTTTTTCTGCTCTGATACGCGACGGGTGTCAATCGACGCTCTAGTGTTGTGATCGATCGATTCTCCAATGGTGTGTCGTTCGATACTACAGTTCTTGGTGTCGATCGATACTGCTTCTGCTGGGCCTTTGTCGACGTCACTTCTATATCTCAACCCTCTCTAAGAAGCTACCGCATACATTTGATCATCAAATACCACACTGTAGAAACCCAGATGCACACTTTTATCTGGTAGAATGAGAAATTAAACCTCTAAAACAGCGTGTATGAGATTAGGATCACCCACTGTCTCCGGCGAACTATTTTATTTTTTTAGTTTGTGTGTCTGAGAATTGAAAGATAGTAAATGCGTTTATAAAGGTAAAATTGTTCGCCCTAGAGAAAACTCTCTCTGACCCAGTTCCCTAGGTGCCGCCTTTCCATGGCTTCTCTCTGCAGTCTCAGCTTGGTCATCAGTCTTTTACCTTTGAAGCAGCTCACCACTCTCATGGCTCCGTTGAAGTGTTCGTCTCCTCCGTTGCGGCTCCAGCTTCCGTCTTCTCCTTCGCAGCTCCGTCCTCCTCCCGATCTGCCGCCGCCGTGTACGCCTCTTCTTGTGCCGCTCGAAGCTCCCTCTCCTCCACAACCGCCAGATCCACCTGAGTCACCCTTCCATCTCGTGCTTCTTCTGCTCTTCGACACATCCTTAATCTCCTCTCAAACGATTTCCAAATCTCGAGATTAGAATCTGTTTTGTTGAATATGGATTCTGTAATTAGTGTTCGTGTTTTATGTTGTCTTACTTGTATCTCGTTGGTGACACAGGCTTTGCCTCCAAGCGTTTACTTCTCTAGGTTTATATCAGAGATTCTCAAACTTATGCTTCAGTGATGTATTGATATCTTTGGTTGCTGTCTTGGATTCTCTCATGGTTTGTCTCTGTACTTGGCTTTGATGCCGGCCTTTTTACTGCAGTATGCAGTACAATTGCTGTTCTATGCAGTTATACCTCTATGGTATTCAAGTCCTTTTGTGTTCAGCTATGGCAGCTTGATGGATTAACGTCTCACATTCCATTCATCCCGTGGATCGGGTTTTATCGGACGTCTATTATCCAGGTTCCTTCTTTATGAAGGTTGTTTCTCTCCAATTTCAGTAACTACTTTATGTGGTTTTGGGTGCAGGGAGTTCAATGTTTAAAGACTAGAGATACTCAAATATTGAAGTTTCTAATCAAAGGCTGTTTAGCCATTCTAAAGATTGTTAATTGTGCACTTGTTGCTGTTTCAATCTGGGATGCATATCATGTTTGTGGTCTTTAATTCCCAAGGCTTCGTCTCATTTTTCAGCTCTATGGTCGTTAAGTTCAGAGGACTTCTTTACGCCATTAGTTGTTTAAGCATGATGTTTGCCCCTATCTTTATATGTTGTATTTGCTTCCTTGGTTGTTTCTTTGGCTATGATGGCTATGTTATTATTTTCTGTGAACACTTTCTTCATTCATGGAGAATAAGAATCTATTTTTGTCCAAAAAAAAAAACCTCTAAAACAGCATAGGGAACCACAAAATTCACAGGGTCATGTACCCCTTCACTCTTTTGAGAAAACCAAAAGCTTCTTCTGTGCAGATAGGTGGTCGTAGATGTTCTGGGCCAGCAAGGTGTGAGGTCTCAAACTCGCGCATACTCTTTCCAATTGGTTCTGGTTCAATCAAATAATATGGTTCGCTCAGCCATGGGTGTTGATCGATATCATCAAATGGGTGTCGATCGATGAAGTTGGGTGGCTGTCGATCGATGCTCTCCGGTGGGTGTTGATCGATGCCAGCTTTTGGTGAAGTTTCCAGATCTCTTCTCGAAGTGTGCCTGATCGTCATTAAGCTTTTGCTCCGAGTCCTGACCCAAATATTTAGGTTGTGCTTCATCCAATTGCTTCACGAATTACTCTAGCTCCAAGAATGGTGTCGATCGACAACATGGGTTAGTGTTGATCGATGTTGAGGTCTTAACGTTAGTCGACGTTTAAGTCTTAGTGTTGATCGATGCTGAAGTCGGATAACTAAAATAGGCTTCTTCTACTCTGCTCAGCTCTCCATATCCATCTTTTCTTCCTCCTCTATCATATATCTCAGCATAGATTCTATCTCAATCTCCATATTTGCTTCAGTATCATAGAGAAAGTTGGAGAGGAACGCGTTCGTGATGTCATTCCAGGTAGTGGGAGATCCTGTGGCAACCTCTTGAACCAAACATGCTGCTTCTCCAACAAGAGAGTATGGAATAGTTTGCAAAAGTAGTAATCTTCAGAGACTCTATTGGCACTTAATGGTCGACGCTAAATCATTGAATGATTCAAGGTGGTTACTGGGACATTCATGAGGAAGACCATGAAAAGAATGCTGACCCACAAGAGAGATATATGCAGGATTCATCTCTAAGACATTCCTCTTGTGGTGCAGAATGACGCATCGCAGACTTTTTTGCATAGAAATCTTCAGTCATGTTGTAGTCTCTAAGTGCCTTTTTTCGTTCAATCCCATTTCAAATTAGCATCAGGAATTGCAGTCCCATGTGCATGAATCAATTGCCCTGCACTGTTGCGCGCACGACCTCTTTTGTCCCGTAAGATGCCATTCTTGTCAACACTCAGTATGACTACTTTGACCTTCTATATCTTCTCGCAAGTAGTGTCGATTGACGAAGAGTGTTTGTTGTCGATCGACAGCGAGGTGATTCTGTTGATCGATGGAGAGTTGTTGGTGTTGATCATTGCTGCTTGGTTAATGTAGATCGATACTTGATGAGCAGTGTCATTCGAAACTTGGAATTCTACACTATTGATCGCTACTTGGAGGGTGTCAAATACCCTCGTAGACTTATGGATCACGCGTTCTAAATAAAGTGGCTCTACTAGTAAGAGTCTCATACCCTTGTTGCTTCTGGTACTCATATGTATGTACCTGAAACACAAGAAGAAAAAATTTATAAGTAACTACGAAAAATAATAAAAACCTAGACTGAACCTACTATCAAGTCTAATGTGAATCCTCGCTCCCGGCAACGGCGCCAAATTTGATATCACTCTAATTTTTCTAAGGAGTTACTTTTACTCTCTCAAATAAGAGGTTTCGGTTGTAGTACTTAGGGATCGAATCCACAGGGAGCGTGGACACACAATAGACTATAGACTTTTCAGTTAAGTTAGGCAAACCGTTTATTAGGCAATGAATAAAGTAGCAAGTTGATTAACTGGTTGTTGTAAACAGTAATGCGAAATAGCAAGATTTAGGGTTTTCAGGCAAGTGATTATAGAAGATAGAAGTGAATGGTATCAATCCTAGAACTCGATATCTAATGTAAAATATGATCAACCCTCACTGCGAGTCTAATGCTATTGACTAAGTCCGATGTCTCAGCTCCCGCTTGTTGACACGAAATGACCGTCGATCGATAGCCAATGATCTTGCGTCGATCAATGGTCTCTCGAGTCAAGTATTAAGACCTAATCAATATGTTCACTAGGTTCCTTCGATCAACTCTCGTTTTTTTCTAACAACCTAGCTCAATAGAATTATATCAGGTAATAGACCATGCTCTCGCGTGCGCCTAATTATCCTATGATCAGGTTTCTAGTTAATTACTCTAGAAGCAAGAAATAAGAACAATTATAATGATAGATATAATAATCACTCTAGCAATTTTGTCGTTTCGCTAATCCATCAAAACCCTAGAAAACCCTAAACTTAGTAGATGGATCTACTCAGACATGATCTTTGTCACATAAATCATAGATTAAATAGATATAGAATATAAATCAAATAAAGAACCAAAAGAGTTCCAGGAGGACTCTGAACGAGTTCCTCTCTCCTCTCATAACCCTTAGAAACAATAGATAGAATAGAGCTTGCTGCCCTAAACAATGGCATAAAACACATAAATAGGGTTCGAAGTCGTGCAGATGCATTCTGGTAGTTTGTTGGTGACTTCTTGGTTTAGTCGGTCTTGAAAAATTCGGCCCTGTCTACTGGGATTACCGTCGATTGACACTAATGCTGTGCCGTGGATCGACACTCATTCATCTCTCGACAGCTTCCTCTCGCGAGGCAGACAGGACCACTCTCTAGTAAAACATGCAATAACTTTGCATTAGGATCCTGATGACCTAAAACCGTGAAATTGGAAATTTAACTCAAGAATATATCTTCTGTCAAAAGATCAACTCAATCGCACTGTGGGAAGGTTTCCATCCATAGCTAAACATATGACGCATCTACATACTTCTGCATCTCTAAAAGCTCCAGAATCACCCAAAATGTACCTGAACGTGAAAATACTCTAAAAACATACTCCAAACACATATAATAGACTATAAATATGGCTGATATCATGGCACAATAGTAGTAAATATCAGGCCCTATAAATTATCCACCAGATTACAAATTCTCCAATTCTTACAAAAACACACCTAAACTTTCCTAGTGTAATCATCAATGAACAATACTCCCTCCGTTTTTTTATATTTGACGTTTTAAAGGAATTTTTTTGTTCTAAATTCTTTGACGTTTTCTATTTTCTATGTAAAATTTATTAGTAATTAATGTTAGATGATCAATGATATAATAGCTTATATTTTATTATTGGTTGAATTATGGTTAGGTAAACAATTAATGATGTTTTTGTTTAGAAAATGATAAAAAATTAAATATTTTTTAATCTATGTGCATAGTCCTAAAACATCAAAATATAAAAAAATGAGGGAGTATGAAATATTGGCATTTAGCCAAGAGATAATGACACTGATTGTGCCGCCATGTGAAAAGTATTAGTAAACATATTCAGCTTTTTCCTTGTATCATATTGAGCTAGATTGGAACCTAATACCTAATTGTGCCATATATGCAGTCTTCACAAGTCTCCATAGTTGAAACTTTCTTCTTGTCTAGAAAACCTTTTCTTAACAAGAGATTCATGTTCTTCTGACCCATATGATTCAGCCTCCAGTGCTGTAATACAGTATCACTTAACTCCTTCTACTGCTAATGTTTCTTATTTTTTGCAGGTCTCTACTGCAGTAGATAGAGTGTCATATCTCCTTCCAGTAAGCATTATATATTCCCCAGCTTTGATGCTCATAATACCATTTTCTGACTCAAAACCTGTAACCAGCTTCTCCAAAGTTCATAGTGACCAAATATTTTTGTCCATTTCTGGAATGTATCACACATTCGTAAGCAGCACACTTAGGCATGCAGTTTTGGTTACCCATTTTCACAGAACCTCCAACTTCTTAATTCAAGTTCTTAAATCATTCTTGGTAGTGACTCATGAGGTAACGGCATCCGGTGTTCATAATCCCCTCGTCTTTTAGTGAAACATCAATAGAGGACAAAACTTCTGATACATAGAGGCCAACTGCCTCAAAAGGTTATCATATGATCATATCCTCCTAATAACTTTCTGTTACTTTTGTTATTCTTTCCAAATCTTCTTGCTTCTCTTTGACGTCTTTCTCTTCTTCTTCTTCAGTTAATTTCAGATCTAAAACTTCTCCATTTGAGCATCGGTTTCTTTGAGAACAAAACTTAGGCCTACAATATCCATATGGGCCATGAGCTTCTCTTTCCACGTCGTATAGTCTCCACGTCCATCAAACTTCAACCTCTATTCAACCACATGGTTCTCTATAGTAAGGTCCTTGCATAACTGTGAATACTGAGCCTTGCTTTGACACAACTATGTTAAGATTTCACATAGTTGTATCATAGGCTTAAATGAAGAAGATGAGTGTTGAAGAAACAAAACAAAGAAGGAAGAGAAGAGCTTGAAGACGATAAACAGAGGAAATGAAAGAGCTGAAATCAGAGATACGAGCAGACAAGCAAAATATTTCAAATTAAACCTCTTTATCGAGGGAGATATATGTTGGGTAATTCCAAGCTTGTGGAAACTTAACATATTATTAGATGTTTAATATGTTAAGAGATAAACACAAAAAGGAAATCTAGAATAAGAAAAAGAAGTTTTCTATTAGATTAGGTTTGTGTTTTCCATATCCCACATGTTAAAGGGAATTGTCCTTCAGTATAAATATAGACCTTATGGAGAGGTGTTCCGTAAGAGATCTATGAGAAACATTGAGAGCTTTAGTTTTGAGTAGTTTCTAAAGCAATAAGAAAAGTTGTTCTTATTATCTTTTGTTCTAAGAGATCCTTCAATTAGTATCAGAGCGTTTGACGAAGATATGCAAGAAGACCAAAATACCCTTCGAGTGAGAATGGGACCCTTCAAGTTGGAAGAGGAGGTCTGTGGCAGAAACTAGTCAGAAGATCATAGAACCTCTGATGTTGTGGAGAAACATTCTCAAAGGAAACCCTGCGGTTATCGGTACAAGATGGTGCCAAGATGATCCGCTAAAGGACAAACGCACGAGATGAGTGTGGTCTTTAGTTTGAGGGGGAGAATGTGAGATTAAACAAAGTCCCACATTGAAAGTTTAGACAAGAAGTGTCTAATATATAAAGAGAAGTCCAACTCTAATTAGTACGAGGCCTTTTGGGAAAGAATCCAAAAGTAAATCCATGCGGGCTTCCCTAATAGGTCCAAAGTGGACAATATCGTACTAATTAGACAATAAAGAATTGGACATGGGCTTTCATAAACCCATCAATTGGTATCAGAGCTTAAGTTGAAGCAACAATATATCTCGACGAGTCATCTCAGAATCCACCAGATTCAGATAAAAATTACAATAAGAAACCCAAGTGACCCACTCCAATGCTCTTCACTACGACATGAAGTTCACTGTAACGATTCTCTTGTCTACAGAAAAAAATATAATGATTTTAAGTGTTGGTTACGGTACAAGCCTACTAAACACATGTCATGGGCCAGACCAATTCCATCTCAGAATCCACCAGATTCAGATAGAAATTACAATAAGAAACCCAAGTGACCCACTCCAATGCTCTTCACTAGCACATTAAGCTCACTGTAATGATTCTCTTTTCTACAGAAAACAATATAATGATTTTAAGTGTTGGTTTCAGTACAAGCCCACTAAACACATGTCATGGGCCAGACCAATTCCATCAGCCGCCCATTACGAGAGTAATGTATATATATATATGCATACTCGTGAGGTGATTAGGGTTAATGTTTTAACCTGCAACAAAAAAACACAAGAACAACTACGTTAGCGGCTAAGAAGAAGAAAGCATAAGAAAAAGGATATAGATCGAATAGCTTAAGCTTAAGACTATTTGTATATATTCTACTTGGTGCTTTCTCAAGGTGACATCGTGCGGGTTTAAAGGTTTATATTCTTAATAATGCAATTTATCAAATTAACCCTACGAACTACTCTTGCCGAAAGAGGTCAAACTGCATTACTTAAGGATCGAATCCATAGAGAGCAGGGCACACAATAAATTTCTATAACTACGCAAACTATAAATAGTGATTTTGGTTGTAAGTCTATCAAGCATAGGACATTATCTAAAATACTAAATAAGATGCAAATATGGAAAAGCGGTAGATCTAGGATTCATTGCAAGTGAATTATAATGGATATGATGCAGAGAATTATTAATATGCGAGAACAATAAATGATAACTAGTCCGACTCCCTCTTGTCCCAACTCTCGTATGCGAAAAAGAAGTGCACCATCGATCGACGGCTAAGACTTGATGCCGATGACACTAACCAGACAAAAAGTTCGTCCACTATGCTAAATAGACCAGCTCTCGCATGCATCTAACAATCTATCTCAATGAAATCAGTTATGGCACATAACCTACTCTCGTAGTTGTCCATATCCAAAGTTCAGATTCCTAGTTAGCTACTCTAAAACACAAACATTAAACACAATTCCAAAGATCGGTACTACTTTATCCTAGCAATCCTATTTTGGGGCTAATTCATCAGTACCATTATGAACCCTAAATCTAACAGGTGAATTACTCAAACATGATGAACTGAATAATATAATGCATAGAATAATAAATGGGGGTTCCAATACAGATCTCTTTAGGAGTTCAGATCTTCTCCTCTAAGCTGTTAAAAATCTCAACGCAAGAAAACTAAAAGCTGTAAAATAAAATGTGGTGTTCTGCCTAAATAATGGCATAACCCATTTAAACTAGGACAAAACTCATCTAGGGGACTTCTCGTAATTCTTCTTAACTTGGGCTTGAAGTAGGCCAATACTTTGCGAGTGGGCCAGTCGATCGACAGCAAGGATGCTCCGTCGATCTATGGTCATGATTGACTTCGACTCATACTTAGATGAATGTGAACAACTACTGAATATCTCTTCTGAATACTCTAACAAGCTCCATGATCTCCATAATGCTCCAAAACATACATGCACCTGTAAAGACTTTAAAACACAGTCCAAACACACATAATATACTCCAAATAGGGTCCAAATGATGGTTTAAAACTGGTAAATAACAAGGTATATCAACTCCCCCAGACTTAACCTTTTGCTGTCCTCAAGCAAAATAAAGGTAGTATGTGAAATAGGTTTAAAAAGCGTGGACTCACATAATGTATAAATATAAATATCACTCCTATTATATTGCAACCACATCATATAATGCTAATCAAAGAGAAACTCTATATGCCCTATCCTAATATAGCAACCAAATTCATTTTGTCATCAACTCAACAAATACTAATTTGACTCACCCCTCTACTGGATCTCATTTCTTTGCATAAAATTAAGTGCAGTCAATCAAAGGACACGTGAACTCAACTCGTGCAAATATGCATACACAAGTATAAAGTCTTTCATGATCCCTTTCTTCTCTCTTTTCTCCCTTCTTTGAATATTTTTAGATCTCAAACTCATGGACAATGATGCTGATACATTCCATCTTGCCATCTTATTTTCGATTTCTTTTTTCATTCTTTTTTGGACAAAGTTGTAGGCGAATAGTGGGGTCATCGGTAATGTACATACCTCTCGCTTCCAACAATGTGTGATCATTCCTTTGAATTAGAATAGTGGGGTCACTGGTAATGTACCTACCCTTCTGCATCTCATGAAATCATCACAATCTTTTATTTTTATAGATGCTGAAGAGAGAGAGAGAGAGGAGAGAGAGAGAGAGAGAGAGAGAGAGAGAGAGAGAGAGAGAGAAAGAATCAAAAATACACAGACTAGTACCTTAAAAACTTGCAGAAGGAATCCGATCCGATGTATGCCAAGCCCCCAAATCAATCAAAATAGTCAGTATTAGGTTGGAGATAAGCTTTGGTTTATTCAAACTTTCTTATTATGTTCTATCTAATTGCAGGATTATCCACTTTGGCATATCTAGTAATCACTGCATTTAACATGTCTAAGAGCGGTGCTATAGTGTGGTTAGTCAATAAATAAGTTTTGATCATAATTTCCTTCTTGACTCAATAAAAACTTTTCAAAAAACTTAGTAAATATAACAAATAAAATCTCAAAATAAATAAAGCATCAGAAAGCCTCACCAGACTTAAATAACATTGTCCTTAGTGTTATCATGTCCAGTTCGATTAAGGGAAAACTAAATAATAAGTAAAAGATAGAGAGAAATTTGAGGTTACCAAAATCAGGAAGGAGTATCGACCGATGGTGAGTTATGATATCGACCGATGGTGAAGTGTTGATGTCGACCGATGGTGATTTCGAACTTTTCTTCTCCTTCTTTGAAAACCTAAAGTAATTAAATTAAAACCGTAATTAATAACTAAATAATGAAAAACCAAATTAAAACTTACTACACATTTGGTTGCCTCCCACTCAGCGCTTGGTTATAGTCTTAAAGCTTGACGTTTGGACTTCTTGGACTAGTAAGGTGATTCATCGAACCAATGTAGAAAGCATGTATCCACATACTCTTTGTTCGTCTCAATCCATGCACTGGTGAAGCTATTCAAGCTTTTTCTCCTCTCGTTATCTGGTTGTCCATCCTTATCTGAGCAGACTCCATTGTACTCATCCTTTCCTGGAGTGTTTGAATGCATCCCATCACATGGTAAGCCTGACGTATGTGGGCTCTGAAATAACATCCTATCTCTGGTAGATACTATCCCTCATCAAGTCTTAAGAAAGGTAAACTCCATCAAGCTTGTCTTCCAATAATTTCTCTGTTACCAGCCTTTACCTAAATGCTATGTGATCACTATCGATCGATGGCCTAGTGTTGTCGTCGGTCGATGCTGAACTAACTGCTCCAATCGATTGTTGTTGTTGAATAATATGATGAGTGTAGTACATATTTTGCTTCATATCTTCCATGCACGTGGTTAACCAGCCAATATTGTTGTTGAATGGGTGGTACAAGTAATCAAGCTCTTGTAATAGTTATCCATAATCATTTCCTGGGCTCAGTAAACTCTTTCTACCATGTTGTCAACTTCTTGTATGCTGAAAGTTGATGTCTGTTTTGGCTCCGTGAATTTTGCTACATACTCTGGAAAACATAGATGAGCATATTCATGCATGTTGGCTCTCTCAAGAATCTCCCTGATGTCCCCCTTAGACACATTGATGATTCTGCCATCCATGGCTCGTGCATTGCCATTCTTATCTTTGTAAAATCCATACTCATCTCTCTTCTCCCAACAAACTTTTTTCCGGTTGTTCTTGTCAAAATCTCTGGATCCATATTTGATGACACTGGTCGATCGATAGTAGATGTGTCTTATCGATCGATGCTAGATCTTTTGTTTCGTTCAACCGGCTGAAGTCTCTAAACTTCCAAAACTCCAAAATATCATGCTCAACTGCTTCTTCTGAGTAAAGTTCTGTGTAATCTGGGTTGGTGTTCTATGGTGCCATCTCAGGGTATTGCTGTCCAGTGTAGACATGTCTTTTGGACTGTCTTCTTCGTTTTGATCTGTGGCACGAGTGTCAGTCAATAGTTGAGGATTGAAATCTACCGATTATTGTATGCTGAGACCACCGACCGATTGTTGAAGTTGGGTATCGATCGATTCTGAAGGGTGGGTTCCGTGCAATGTTTGTATGTATGTGTCGTTGACTGATGTCAAGGGTTGGGTATCAGACTCCTCCTCTTGCTCCTAATTGTAGAAGCATGTAGCAATTAAACCTTGATCATCACCCAATTCTATCAGGGTAGCCTTGTTCATGACTTTAACAGGTTCATAAAAATTATTTGAATAAATTAAGGATAGATACAACATGTTTGTCTTCATGTCGCTGATTAGCTCCCATTGTGGCCATGAATGTTCTTCCAAGGAGTTGAGGAAGAAGTTCCAGTCAATCTTGATATCCATCACATGGAAGTCTACTGGGACTAAGGCGTTGCAAATCTGCATTGGGACATCTCTTGCTATCCCTCATGGATTCACCTTGGAGCAATCCAAAAAAAAAAGCGAATGAATCACTGGAGGGCTCCACTTTGAGGCTCAGCTTATCTGCCATAGTTCTAGGCATGATATTGACTGCTGATCCAATAACACAGAGGGAATTGGGATACTTGTGGCCTTTGACAAAACATGGAACCACAGCCTTTCCAGGGTCACTTTTCTTCTGAGAGTGATCCTCTGGCTTCAACTTCTCTCTGAGGCCATTGAACATGCGCTCTATGTCCTCATCTGTCTCCTTGGATTAACTGAAAAACATCCACAATCTATAAGTATAGTACGCTTCATGGAATTGAATATCTAAAGGAATTTTAAAAACTCTTTGGCAAAGACATCCATCTCTTTCTTAGTTGCTTCTCTGCGTAGATGTTTAGGAATTTTCTGCTTCCTTCTAGAGTGTTTTTTGTTGCCTTATCAACTATCATTGTCTCAGGTGTATCAGCGTTCTGTTCTGGAGTCTCCATACTCGGATTTCTGACAAACAAGATTTTATTCAAACTTGGTGGACGAACTGGTTCTGTTGTTGAAGAACGTTGATCGATGTTGACGTCTCAACGTTGATCGATGTTTGAAGAATCATGCTGTGGTAACCCTCATGACTGGATTGGAATTCGGTCGAGAAAATCTCGCTCGACCAGTTTGAAAGTTGGTTCGACCAGGAATTAAATAAAATCGACCGGGTGATCAATGTCTTGACGGAATTGTCTTGTGATCGAAAGACCTTCCTTGAGAATTATGGTAGAGTGTTAATTATTATGGTCAAGTTTACTCAATCTGGACGAGTTTATCCAAGAGCAGGAATAGAATTAACGGACAAGAAAATTTTTAGTCGAAAACTGTCCAAAGATTATCGACCAGCTTCATGAATAGTTCCTGACCCGTCTTGCGTCTTTCACCAACCTACCTACTTGCTTCATTTAAATGATCATGTCATTGTCACAAGCTTTCCTGCCTGCTTGGTTAATAAGTAAGTCATGTGTAAGTCACAAGCTACTTGCTTCAGCTGCTTGCAACTTTCTCCATGTGAGGGAAAGGACAGCAGCTTGGATGCTGAGAGTGATGAAACAGGTCACTACCTGTCCTCTCCCTGCCTTGTTTTGTATTGAATGAAACACTCATCTGAAGCAACCTCTCAGATATTTATCTCTTTCATTAAGCTGCTTGGTCTTCCTTAACCGGCAGCAAAAACCAGAGAGAAGCAAAGAAAATTCAGAGAGAAAAGAGAAAACAAACTAGAGAAAAATTCTGAAAATATTAGAAAACACCTGGGACGAATTTTTTCCATCCTCTTGTTCAGTCAGTTTCTCTGTAGAATATCAGAAGGTGAGATATATATAATAAACCCTAGCTCTTGTTCTTTTTTCTGATCCGAACCGAAGCTTGATGTCTCTTTGAAAACAGTCCAGCGGTGAGCTATCTTTGAAGAAGAGAACCATCTGAGTCCATCTAACCATTTGGATTTTGGGTAAGCTTCACCTTCTTGCCTCAGTCAATATTTGATCAGAACCGGTTCATGTCTATCTGAACTTATCTTTTCCTGAATCCAACTTGTCTGAACCAAGATGATAATGATCTAGGATGAGTACAACCGAGCTTGAACTAAATTGATTTAAGATGTTTGGCTTGAACCAAACTGTTGGATTAGTAATATTTTGAACTAAACAGATTTATCTTGTCTTGAACTGATCTGAGCCAAGCTGTCTATTGTCTGATCTTGTCACGTATTCATCTAGTATGAGTTAAACTGAATTGTTAGGAGCATAGATGAACTGAACTAGCTTGGTGAACTCTTTATCCTTGAACTATTTTGTTGGATAGATGATCCTATGATCCGAACTGTTCTGCTCTTAGGACATTGCACGAGTGAAGACTTAAGCATCCATTTGATCCCATCCACTGAACCGTGTACTCCTAGTACTTGGTTGAGGAGTTAAGCTTGCATTCCAGCCGATCCTTGGAGCCATTTAGTCTCTTGGTTTGAATTCAGATGGTCAAGGAGTAGTGGTAAGATCATCCGGACTCGTCCATGTGATCGATCTGAATTTGAAGTGTACCAGATTGAAGTGTGATTAGATTGAGCTCGTGTCTAGTCTTCCTTGGCCAATCTCATGGATTCAAAGGTGAGTCTAGATAGTTTATTAATGAGTTATGAATGAGTATACCATGGTTGTGTACTAAATATGGTTGATTGATTAAGTATTGTCTCTTGATCTATATTTAATTATGAAGTGTTTGCCTTGTGTTAACACTAAATAATTACTAAGAATAATTGTTTGAGGTTTTACCGAGCCTTATTACTTGTCTCAAGAACTAATATATATGAATATTGATTAAGTATATAAATATGAATCATGTGAAGTCTTATAATATTCAATCTCCTTAAATCCTGCATTACCGTGACTTGGTCCTGCGAATGGAACAATGTCATGCAGACACGATGATTGGTAGCACCCAGGAGACCGTGACTGCATGATAATACAGTTCGAATGTTCATAAGGACATTGAGGATGATGGTAATGCTAACTCAACTAGAATCAGTTAGCCTTTGTGGTTTATCAGGTCTAGTATATATATTGTATTTATATATGAGTGAATGGCGGGTGACATGGAGGTGATGTTTAAGATATGATTCACATCGATGGAATGATATGCATTATATATATTTATAATAATTATGGAATATATTTTCCACTGCATACAAGATGGAGTAACTGCTCATGATACTATTGATATATGTTGGGGGTGCGGGATTAGACTCGATGAGTAAACTAGTTACTCATGACTCATTTGTGATGCGGATAACCAGTAGGCAGTAGACCTTTACTCTAGGACGGGAAAGAACATCATTAGCCAGTGGTAATTTTATTATCCTTGCAAAGGTAGTTTTGATATATTTTATGTAAGTTTGTTGACCGAAAACGTTGAGGTTAATCCTTAACATTTTGTAAGATGCTTTTGAAAGAATATTATATAATGTATCAAAGAATGTTTCTTTAAGTACGAGTTCCATATGATATTAATCCTTGTCCCAGAGAACTAACTATTTGGTATTAGTCAGTCGGGTTGAAAAGCCTCGGGTTGTACTTAATATATAGGATAAGTGTACTTAGGCGATTGACTAAGGTACCTAGATCTATTCTGCGAACTTCAGGTTAATCATTTATGTACACATTGTGGCTTCTCACTTTGGTTTAAGTTACTAGTGATTGGTTGTGCATGTTCTTGTTTGATTGTTGCACAACCGGTACTTAGACCAGATCGGGGTGTCATAAAGCTGGTATCAAAGCATGGTTTTATCGATGCTAGAGTGGGACTTGTTTCAAATGTTTTTTCGAGTCAAATGAAGTCGCAAGGAAACTAGGATATCTGGCTGGTATCCTTTCATATTAGATAGATAGTCATGGGTTGTTACCTTACCATTATCTTTTGGTAGCAGATGCCGTCTTCGGGGTGGAGCGTACTTACCGATTTTCTATCGTCATACTTGAGCTTCTACGCTTCTATTCTCGGTGATTGTTACTGTCATGTTTTGGTTCATTCTCATCATGCTCGATGTCAGTATCGCATCTTCTACTTGCTTTCAATTTTAGTGTGGATACCGATCCTTCAGAGGGACTTATGGACAGAGTCAACACATCTATTACATCTCCAGACTTGTATTTTATCATAGGGTGGGTGTTGATTTTGATCCTCTCCACGGCAATCAACGGCCTATGAACACTCAGATGCACTTGTTGTTCCGCTTCTCATGTCTATCCAGCTTATGCGAGCGTACCAAAACCAGAGTCTTACAACTGACTGATTCAACATTTGGTTCAAGCTTATAGTTGGTGGCAAGAAGGTTTGACTGTAATAGAAGAAAATGGATACACCAGCTCCATTCTGTTTACAACCAAGACATCTTGAAGTATGTGAAAAGATAAGGAGTTGGGATCACACAGATACTGAGGATGGCTAAACTATTCGACTGTAACCTTGTATTAAGGAAGATTCTCCGATGCACATGGGGAGCATTAACGATGGACGTAGCCCATTGTTCTGTAGATTGCAAGAGGATATAGAAGCATCAACATCAACGAGGGATGCAGCTGACGTTGGTTGTTAAGCGTCCAAGCGCCATTAGGAATGTTACCTCCAGTTAGACATATTTCTTTTCAAGGAATTCCAAGAAGTACTACTCTCCTACTCAGGCACGGGACAGATTCGAAGATTCAGCTTATAGCATTGGTACAATAAGATGCTTCTGCCAATATTTTGAAGCTCGAATGGAATCCTAATTCATCCACTTAAGGTTTGGAGGATATGTCAACCGATCATGAGTGAACTTTCTTTAATGACTTATCCCACCATCAGAGTAACCAAGACTATAGTGATTAAGAGCTTTAAGGAGAATGGTAGGTATGATGTGATGTTAAGAAAGTTGTTACTGGCCAATGAAGCTTCTTCGTGCATTCAGAGCCGTCTATGAGCTATATGAGGTTCAGATAAAATGTTAGGTATGAATCAAGAAAGGCATGTGGAATAATTTTGGTTGGAAGTTCATTGATAAGACCGAGACCCTAAGGTGTTGTGGTTGTGGCTAGTAAGGCACTGGTAAGTGATCTATGATTGTTCAAGAAGTGGATAAAATCCTAGACTGTTTACGTCATTTGCACTTTGGTCATTTCTCTGAATAAAGTAAGGATTGTTATTATTAATCCCTTTTTCGCATGAAATTAACAGATCTTTACCTATACCTAAGTACCACTTAGTTGAACTTGTCGTTTTTCTTACCATTAGTCCCCAGACGCATAGTGTTTTGGCTATTTGGTAGAGCCTACACTTATAGTTTCCTGGAACCGTCAAATACTCTAGAGAAAGATCCATCACAGGTTTGCTTTATTCCATTGTGTGTTGTGTGCAATTTTATAAATATGATAATGTGATCTAATAGTAATATCAGGTGTCGTCAGGGACCTGGCATATAGGATGAAAATTTTCGCCATATTGTGTTTAATCGAAGAAAAACAGTAGTTGTAGTTCGCAGGATCGTGTCATAATTTTTAGGGAGGATCACTGGTGATTCAAGTATACGTTCTATATTCTTGCAGTATTGACTTCCATTGAAGTTATGGTATGCCTTCCCCAATTCATATGTACTTGCTGTTAGAGAGGTATGTTTTATATGTAGAGTGAGATGGCTATCTAGTTACGGGGCTTAATTAGAGATGTTGTTGAGGAGAAGTATTGGAAGAAGACACTAGTCAGCTGTTGGCTACATCTGGGATTCCTACTACAATTTGATGCCATCGCTCATATCACCTTACTTAAGAACGTGGGATAAACGTTTTTGGAGAGGTGAGGGGTGTATTCCTTATCTTGCCACTTGGGAAAATAGAAGGTCAAAGAGGAGTAGAGTATAGAGGACATCTGATATCAGAGATTTACTATATGCTTAAGGCGGCCGATAAGTATTTGTCGACATCAGAAGTAACCGTTCAATATTCTGTGAATCGGATCAGCTGCTGATATGTTTGGGCTTACTTGCCATAGTGAGATTCTAGTCGAATAAAGTTGCAGTTAGAAGATTTGTTAGAGAAAGGTTTTGTTTGACCATTGCTTGACTCTGTGTGTGGAGCACCATATGCAGTGGTAAAGAAGAATGATGATAATTGTGGTTATCGTTCAGCAGTAAAGTGAATCGACTGGACGTGACCATGAAGGACAAGTATCAACTTTTTAGAGTGATGAGTTATTAAGATCAGATCGCAGGTACGTGTTCGTTTTACAAGGACGTTCTTATATGGAAGCATCAAGATTTAGTAATGCTACTGCCAGCAATGGGAAATTGAGATCTAAGTTATTCAGCGCAAGTGGACAAGAGTTGTTGCGCATTTAGTAAAGGATCACTACTATTGACAGTGGTAGTTGTGTCCAATCTCTGCTATCGCAGATTTATAAGTTCTTGGATTGGTCAGTTACCATAAGAAGTTTGGTTCCAAGGATTGTAATTATATAAAACCGACGTGAGCTGATCGCATTGAGAAGTGTTACCAGTAAAGAGTAAAAAGATTGGAGAAGCAAAACGCAATGCAGTAGTAACGACAAACTTCATAGTCTACATAAATCTAAGATTTGTGTGAGCTAACTAGCATATATTGTTGCATGGATGCATCTGTGTGGTTTGGTGAATACTCGACGCAATGATGATAGGGTATAGTTGTTTTGATGCATCAGGGAGCTAAAGAAACATAAGGGGAATTATTTGATGCGACGAGTTGGAGTTGTATTGAAGTCTGTTCTACAATCAAATTGGAGTACAGTTCAGTATGAGAGAGAGTATACAAGTTTCACTGATCAAGAAGCCTACGAAAGATAATGTGGGTTGCTTATGCTTAAGGAGTGGTAAAGAAACTAGTGTGAGATGATTAAGAGGAAATCGAAGAATGCATGAAGTTGAGATTGGGAGTGATTGGTTTGGCTGCCGCTCATACGGAGAGTAGTGAAGAGTCTTTAACGATTGCAAGTAGTACTCAAGATGGCTTTACTCGTTTGTATCTCAGAAACGTCAGTATGAGAATGAGAACTTAAGGAAAACATGAAGAACTTATGA
>CAJHQP010008779.1:0-25315 GCA_905132765.1 Moricandia arvensis
TTCTGCGAATGGGTGCTGCTGCCAGGCTTGGGAGACCGGTCATCTCGCTGCGGCGCACTACTGCAGGGGTGCAGTGTTGGACTGTGGCGAACTCTGCTGGATAGAGAATCGCGTAGGCGTAGGAGGGCTGTAGATCATCAGAGAAGTATCGTCACCTCTCTCAGCTCGGTCAATGGGATCATCCTCTGTCCCTCATCATCCACAAATGGACCAAAAGTGTCTTATCCTTAGCCACTGGGCCCATCGGTCCTTCCAGTGACCTCATCCATGGAATCGCAGTACCCCTCTCCATCACGAGGCTCCTCGATGACTGATGCTCGCAGCAAAAGTGTCAAGATCGGTGTCAGTAGGTTCCTATTGGTCTCCTACTTACTGTGCTTCCGAACCGTGGATAGGGTTTGTCCTCAAGGAGTCACAAGAGTGTCTCTCAGCAATATTATAGCCTCACATGTTTGACGCTGAACTGATCAGCGTCTCTGTGCCGAACAAAAGAGCTCTGTCTATCTATGGCCACATCTAATTCCACCTAACGAAACTAGTATAGACATGTGTTAGCTCCTGAAAGCCCGAACCTTCGGGTTCGCGTTCCATCTTGCAGCAGACAGGGTGTTAGCGCACAGATCTCTTCATGACAAGTAGTGCAGGTGTGGCGTGCATCACGGACGTCCGTCTGAGTAGCTGAGACCAATATGTCGAAATGCTACTTGTCCCAATGCACGGCCATCAGAAAGCAGGTGCTATAAACCTAGCGATAACAAGCGAAATCAGCATCATGGCTCATGTGCAATGTCAAGCCGTAACATCGTCGCACAGTATGTCTGGATGTGTGATCACTGTACCGATGGCCTCTGATGAGATACGTCAGGGTTCGCGCCTCATAGTGCCACGCTCTCGCCCTGGGCTCTTATAGAGCACCTTCAATCTGAAACGTTATGAGATGCAACTGCCTCACCAGGCTCTGATAGAGAGGATATGGCTTACATATCCTAGGATTCCGAATACCCCGCAGCTCTGCACCATTTGTGTTGAAGTTGCTAGTGATATGATCCCACTTCTTTAGGGTTCTTCTTGCAGTGAACTTGACTCGGCTCGATGGTCACGCCTGCTTGCCAGACGTCTGTAATAGAGACTTTCAAAGTTGTCCACTCCTCACTCAGCCGACGGTGTGTGCATTCTCTTGATGGCCACAGCTCTTCAACGGATGTGGATAGCTCTCGAATGTAACAAGGAGTAGCCAATCCTCTTCCTCTAGTGACCAGAGGTCTTGGCATGGCGAGACCCGTGATGCGCATTGCGGGGCATCGACTTGTAAGCGTGCTTTAGTCTTATATCGCTCGTCAATCTGCATTATACGAAACAAAAATCATGTTAGAATCGATGATTGAGATTAAAAGGCAGCAGCCGATTCCTTCAGATCGATAAGGTACTGCGCATGGTCATAACGCATCGCATCATAACCTATGGCCATCGCATCAGATGTCGACATACATGGGCATCGATAGATGTCTCGGTCGCGGATCAGTTTTACACACAGATATCAAAAATAATCAACTCAAGTCGTGAAAAATACATGTATAAGACGATGGATAATCCTAATATACTACTCACAGCACCCTATCGTTCTACATTCTGACTAAAACCACCAAAATTTGATTTTCTTCAAACCCTAAAATTTTCCCTAAACTAAGAGATTTGGAGAACATGCCTTGAAGGTTAAATGATATAGAGAGTTAACAGTTAGGGGAGTGTAGAAATCGTGTGGTTATGCTCAAAACGAGCAAAATCGGCCAAAAATTCAGAGAGAAATTTGGGTGTAGAAGTCGTGTGTGTTTTGGCGGTTTGGAGAGAAGTGTTTTATGAATTGGGTCGTGTCGAGTTAACCTACCCGACGCACGACCGTCGATCGATGGCAACTAGGTGCGTCGATCGATGATTCTAGTCGGTGATCCTTTAGTTGAGATTTTTAATAATTGCATAAATAAATGTAATTATTAAATATTTGTTTAATTATTAAGTAATTACTGCTAATATATCATTTTTCTTTTGGTTTTTGTATTTTTATCACTGTATATTAAATATTAATATATTAGTAAATTAGTTGGGTTGTCTCTCACTCAGCGCTTGTTTAAAAGTCGTTAGCTTGAGGGGGAATGGGCTCGTCATACGGATTAGGCATCTCTAGACGCTCAGTCTGAGTATCCGGAATTTAGCTCTAGTCAAATAGTGTTTCACTCGCTGCTGCCCATTCCCATGAAATTTTCTCCCTTAGGATTAAAACAGGACAACTGCCGCCGTGAGGGGTAACTTCTTAATGGTGAAGGGTCCGGAACCAACGAGAACGTAATTTTCCAGGAAATAGGGTTAGCCGAGAGTTGTTTGGTATGCACAAGTGCAATCATTGAACTTCAAATACCAATCTCTTTACAGTGTTGATCCTACCGTCCTTTCTCAGATTTATTTGATCTTACAGTTGGATACTTCTACTTTCCGCTGGACTGATGATGATAGGGTGTAGCTACTCGATGGTGAACTCCATGTTTCTTGAGCAGTTTTTCGAACACTTTGTTAATGAAGTGGGTACCTCCACCGCTTATACAATTCACAGAACTCCAAATCAGGGAAATATAATACTCTTAAGGAATTTAACGGTGTCACCAGTGTAATCTGCCTCGGATTGGTTATGAGAAAATAAATCATACGTATACAGTGTTAGAGATACTCGAATATACCAACACTGTAAAGTGTAACGATCGATGGCAGAAGGGGAGCGTTGACCGATGGTAAACCATCATCGACGATCGATGAATAACGTGTGGTGTCAATTGATGGGTAATTCGAGCTATCGAGATACCTTCATTTGTAGAATAGATATTGAATTAGTTAATAATATAAATAAAGTTAAAAACTCGTTACGCTATGTTAGAACGCCATCGATCGATAGCAACATGTTGGCGTTGATCGATGGTAGGCAGTCTGACTGAATCGTGTGTGTGTCTACTCTCCATTCTGATCATCTCTCTCTAGGTTATCTCTGTTAGACACTCAAACACATGATTAAAATTGGGTGATAAATAAATAAGTAGTAGCTAATGTTGACATGCAACAAAAAATAAAGAAACATAAGTAAAGGAGTATCGAAAACTACTCCTCATCACACATATCCTTGTCCTGCTGCTGCTTTTGTGCTGGAGGTGATCAGGCTCTAGTCCTGAGGCGGCTGAAGCACTGGCAACGCGACATCGTCTCTAGCCTGGCCCATATCGCTCTAAGCGCATCCACCATGACCCGCTAGAAGGTACCGTGGTCGTGTATGGGCAGCTCTGGGATCACGGGGAAGGCTGGAGGCAGTGGAGGCGGCTGTGCTGGCTCGTCTGCTCCTGCTGCTGTGATTGGGTGCGCTGGGCGGAGACCTCCCCTGCAGCGGCACTCTGAGGGTGAAATGTAGATGTGGCGCTCAGATGGATGGAACGCGAGTTGCTGTAGATCATTAGAGAAGTCTGTCACCTCTCTCAGCGGTAATGTGATCATCCTCGTCCCTCATCATCCACAAAGGACCAAAAGCGTGCTTCCTTCAGCCACTGGGTCCTCGTCCAGTGACCCTCATCCATGAGCGCAGTCCTCTCTCTACTGAGTCGCCCTCGAGACTGATGTCAAGAAAAGTGAAGATCAGTGTCAGTAGGCTCCCTATCATTCCCTCTTCGTGCCCGAACCATGGAAGGGTTTGTCCTTCAGGGACGCCAGGTGCTCAGCAAATATAGCCCCCATGTTGACATGTTTATCGGTCTTTGGTGGAACAAAGAGCTCGTCCATCTAGGCCAACTAATTCCCTGACGGAATAATATAGAAGTGTCAGCTCCTGAACCCGAACCTTGTTGGGTTCCATCTTGCACAAAAGGTGTTGGCAAGGACGTGGGGTTTTTATTTTTACTTTCAAATTAACCCTATAGTCATACTTTACTCTCTCAAATAAGAGGTTCAATGTAGTACTTAGGGATCAAATCCACAGAGACTCTAATATTGCACAATAGATTTATTATTTTCGAATTAAGGCTAGATGAATTATAACAATAACAATAAAAGCGATCTTTAAGATTGTTTTGGTTTCTGAAGATTAATTTTAGGGCATTAGACTTAGGGGTAAATTCTCAAGTAGATTTTAATAATGCAGATTAATATATTGCTAGGGTTTTAGTAAGTATCATTCTGAATTTAAACCTTAGAGTTTAGGAGATCACTCTCGCGGCATCTCGGCTGAGCGTTGATCGATAGCAACACAATGGCGTTGATCGATAGCAACACATTGGCGTTGATCGTTGATCATTCTAAACAATACTAATTTTGCGGTTTAATATATTCTCTAAACTCTAATTCAACTCTCGTTTGTTACTAGTTATTTAGATTGTTTAAGATAGTTTCCAGGTTATAATCAGGCTCTCGCTTGAGCTATAGAACCCTAATTTCTAATATTGAAGTGATCAGATTCAACTTAGAATTAAGTTCAACCTTAACAAAGAACCGAGAAGAATACCCTAAAAATTCTGTAAAATCACCTATACATTACTACTATTCAATAACCCTAAATCTAAAAGAGAATTACTCAGACATAACAATAAAGAACATCATTAAATTATGAATAAATTGCATAGAATAGAATGAGTAAAAAGATATGGAGTTCAAGATCTTCTCTGTAATGAATATAAGATATATCTCTCCAATAGATGTAGCAATGTGTTCCAACTCTAAAATTCTTTTGTAACTTTGTGGCTGTTCTTGTTTCAGAAATAATACGCTTAGGGTTTAACAAGATACAAAACCCCTAATAAATAGTCTAAATTCGGCCAGGCACTTCTCTTGCAATAAATGAGACTTCCGGATAAAACTGTAATTTCCCAATCTTTCTGCCGATTTCAACGTCTATCGACGCACAGTGTGTGACGACGATCGATGGTCAATGCAGAAATCTGGATCCGACTCTGGGTTTTTGCTGAGCAGTCCTAATTGCTTCAAAATAGTCTAAAATCTCCAATTGCTTCCAATAAGTACCTAGACCTGTAAATGCTCTAAAACAATGCCAAATGCATATAAAAGACTCTAAATATACTATATATATTATAGGTAAAACACATAGTATATCAGTATCCTCCCCGAGAGCCCTACTACAGGGCTTGGTTTTTTGGCAATTTTGGATGGATCAATGTCCATTCTCTCGAGGATGCTTTGAAGATTATATCGGCCGAGTTTCCGGTGTCGACCAATATCCTTGCGAGATCGATTTTCTGGACTGTCAGTTTAATAACAAGGAGATCATTGAGAGGTTTTGGCCGAGTGGCTCGTTTATCTCCTTGAAAGCAGATGATGTCGCTGCCCGTTTGGGTTGGGTATGTAGTTTCTAACTCGTTCGTGTGATTTTTGAGTTAGAGAATCTGACCCCCCCCCCTCCTTCTAGCACTAAACAGTGGGAAAAAAATTCACACTGTAGATTTCCGTATATTAAGGAAAGCCAAAGAACCCGATTTTCCCTGAGGTCCCGGATTATCTGCGTAAACACACAAAAAACGAAGAAGAAAGAGATAACAGAATATCAATAGTAAGTTGCAAGCAGAGGCTTTTATTGATTGAAAAGAACAAAGCTACAAGATTTTCCGAAGAACAAAACGAGTAGAATCTAGTTAACAGAGAGAATTTCAGAACAAAGATGGAGAAGAATCTAAGTAAAGTTTCGATTATGCAGCCGCCTATATTCTAAGTTCTTCTAAGCTAGCCAAGTAATTTTAGGTCTAAGTCTTCTATTTTTATCTGCCCCTTTAACTTTAGCTCTTCTTATATATGTCTTCTGGCTCGGTTACATTTTCCCTTTTTGTCCCTAAATCGAGTTTATCGCATCGCGGAAATATTCCCTTTTATCTCGATCTTCATCATTATCTAGGAAACTTGACATTTATCTTCTGAACTTTGATATTTGTCTTTTCCTGCAATACAAAAGTCAAACGGTCATAGGGATTGGGCTTTATTTTATATAAATTCACGAGTGGGCCTTTAGCCATGTTTTAGGCCTTCTTGGGCCGTCTTTCGACAAGCGTTTTTACGATTTATCGATAGAGTTATTCCGCAACAACATCATTCCGATGAAGGTTCGAATCCCTGTATAGTTTGAGGTATCTCTAGGTGTTTAGTTAAACGTTTATGTCTTATATGACTAATTCGAACATTGTACGAGAAAACAAATCCTTTAAGTCATAAAGTTCAAATGGTAACTCCGATCGAGATAAAAACAGATGGAATCCTTCCCGACCCTGAAAAGGAGGCTACGGGAACAAGATAAAGATGAATGGGCAAGTTGACCGTCGTTCTCGGTCCAACTCGCCGAATGGGCGAGTTGACTGTCATTCTTGGTCCAACTCACCGAATTGGGCGAGTTGAGTGTCGTTCTCCGTCCAACTCGTCGAATGGGTGAGTTGACCGGGGTGGTCGACCCAACTTACCCGTTCAGCGAGTTGACCATGGTGGTCGGCCTAACTCGCCCGTTCGGCAAGTTGACCATTGTGCTTGGCCCAACTCGCTGAACGGGCGAGTTGACCGTGGTGGTCAGCCCATCTCGCCCGTTTGGTGAGTTGACCATTGTACTTGGCCCAAAGTCACCCGTTCGGCGAATTGGACTGGTCCAACTCGCCAAACGGGCCGAGTCGGATGATTGAGACCCACGGTTGTTTTTCTTTTTCGATACCTCGAGATTTGTTTGCTCGAGGACTTGTCATATCAATTCTTTTAAAATTTATACGAGAGTCGATTTTTGTTTTCCCCGTCCTTCTTTTCTTATCTCCGTTTTTCTAAAGAGGACTTTTTCTGGGAACTTTCAGGCGTTGGTTTCGTCGTAACCGATTTTGAACCCTACAGAAACCATTCCCATCGATGTAGTTCACATCCCCTTCTTCAATCTCATCTTCTTCAGACTCTATTGCTTCTACTTCTGAAAAATTAACTTGGATTCTTGAGAAATATCTGAACACTATCCAGCTTGGACTTGACTTCTTTCAATCTGCTACTTGCTCACAGATGGAGTTGATTTCCTCCTCCCAAAATCTGTGTTCTTGGTACTGCTGCTGGATGCCAGATTCTCAATCAATCTCGTAGCTTCTCAGGAGTACTGGTGCTGAAACTTCCCTCACTGGCTGTGTACAAATCCATCTGATACTGTAATCCAATATGTCTGAAGAAAGTGCTAAGAAGCTGCACTTCGTTGAACCCGTGATGTGGACAATCTCTCTAGTATGACTTGAAATCTGATCCAGGGTTTCTGAAAGACTCTGAAGGTTCTTGTGAAAAAAGTAGCAATCTTGCTCCTTAGATCTTCCGCTCTCACGTCATCAAAGAAGTTACGCAATAAAGCTTTCTTGATGTCAGTACATGATGTGAGAGATCCTGGCGGTAGATGCTTAAGCCAATAAGAAGCTTCTCCAGCAAGTGAGTCCTTGAAGAGCTTACAAAGAGATAGTCCTTTAGGGACTCCCATTGGCTTTAATAGCAGTCACTAGATCCTCAAATCACTCTAGATGATCCATAGGGTGCTCATGTCAAAACCCATGGTAAGGCGTCTGCGCTACAAGTCCGAAGAAAGCAGGCTTGATCTCAAAATCGTTTTTCTGAAAAGCTGCAAGACGAATGGCGGATCTGTTGGCGTAGAACTTGTATGGACGTTAGTAGTCAGCCAGTGTTCTCTGAGAAGCTTGGGCATTAGCTTCATGTTGGGCTACTGCACGCGTCTGCTTCCGCTTCTGCTTCTGTATCAGGGATTACAGTCTAATGATCGTGTATCTTTTGACTTGCTGTACTAAGCAGATGACCGTTGAGGTCACGCAAGTCTCCATTCTCATTCTGAACCAATACTAAAGTCACAACCATCTGAACTCCTCTGCTGCTGTCGATTGATGCGGGTAAGCTTTTGTCGATCCATGAGGTGTGATTGATGTCGGTCGGTGCTCAAGTTTTGACGTCGGTCGATCCTGTCCGCAAAGAAGTATCGGTCGACGCGGTGTAGATGCCGTCAATCGATGCTTGATGTCTTTTTTCCTTTATTTCTCATAGTAATCTTTTGCATGTACCTGAAAACAAAGAAAAGAAAATTTTAGTAATTTGAAAGTAAAAAAAAAACTAGACTAAATCGTAGAAATTAAATCTAATGGCGATCAATGCTCCCCCGACAACGACGCCAAATTTGACATGGTGTGTTTATTGTTCTAGCATGGTCTGAATACCCTAAACAATTAACTACAAATTAACCCTAGTCTTAACACACAAATAAAACTCTTGCCAAGAGAGATCAAGTGTAGTACTTAGGAATCGAAATCACAGAGAGAAATGACACACAATAGATTTATTATTTCTAAAGACTAAGCTAGATAAATATATATATATATATATATATTATATATATTAGTAGCAATTAATCTGTTTAAGGAAATATTCCTTATTAGGAAGTATAGATGAAATATGAAAATATAATAATAATGTAAATATGAAAATACGCTATTAACTAACAAGATGCAACTGTTAGGATGCTTAAAATTAGGGTTTCAAGCTTAATGGATTATACGGAATAGGAAGCACGGAAATGTAAATATTCTAGAACTCAAATATTAACAATTCTTACCCCTTTTAACTCCAACTCTCGTATGCCGAGCAAAGGAGACCATCGATCGACGGATAAGGCCTGATGTCGAGCGACGGTGAAATCAGAAGGAAGTGTGAACGGAGACTTTATATGTTCACTCCAGCTAATTAAACAATCTCTCGCATGCTCCTAACAACCTTGTTCAATGGATTATATTCTGGCCACAAAACCTACTCTCGTAGTCGTCCATGTTCTACCTTCAAGATCCTAGTTAGCTACTCTTGAATGCAAGCATTAGGCACAACTCCATTGGTGGTTATTAACTTAACCTAGAAATCCTACTTTTGGGCTAATTCATTATTGCTCAACCCTAAATCTAGTTGATAGCTACCTCCAAACATAATTAAAGTAAGAACCACTGTCTGAATATAATGCATTGATAAAAATTTGGAGTTCCAATAAAAATATCTCTAAGGAGTTATGAATCTTCTTCCCTAAAAACCTTAACTCTATAATTGAAGATTAAAACCTCTCTCTAACACACCCTTTATGTGTAATACATAAAGCATAAATATAAAACCCATAAAATCTAGGCCAAACTCGTGCAGGGTATATTCGTCAGTTGTCTCTAACTTGGGCTTGAGAATGGATGTATGTGAATTGGATATCGATCGATGGCAAGTGTGCAACATCGATCGATATTGTTCTTGTATCATCGGTCGATGACAAGGTTGTGTCATCGATCGACGAATGTCTTGTACTTCAACTCTCTAACTGATCATCTACGGATTCTTCTCCTCTAAATGTTACAAAAGCTCCAAGTATCTCCATATATCTACAAAACGTACCTGAACCTGTAAAGACCCTAAACATAGTCTAGACACACATAATAGACTTAAATAGAGCCAATAACATGGCCTGAAATTGGTAATAAATAGGATATATCAGTGTTTTTCTCAGTCACCCATAAAATCCCCCTTAATATTATTCGATTCATCTAGTCAGTTAGCCATATCGTTCAAGTTCAGTTCGCCGATCTAGACCAAACCGTCTTACTTACTGAACTATCTGAATCGGCAAGAATCCAATCCAAACCATACAAACGGATTAATGATCTATCGGATCCACTACTTTAGCATTAGATCACATGAACGGACCGGCTTACAGCCATGGTCTGTTGTCCGTCCTAAGACCAAACCACTCGATCTTTTATGCAGAAGAAAGAAGAAAAAGACCAAGTAATGAGAAAAGGATGTAATCGCTTGGCCGATCATCCATAAGCCCGTTCGAATTCACCCGATGGCCATGGCGAAGGCTTATCTGGTTCACACACAAACCTTTGACGTGTGCTCTGGTGTCCCAGTCGCAGCACACTTCTTTTTCCCTTATATCCATGTTCGCATTGATCTTCAAGACGATGGAGTCGGATTTCCTTCATGGATTGATTCCGATCAAGTCTTCCTCTCAATTCACCTAAGTTCTTCTCCTTTAGTTGCCTTTTTGGTTCTGATCGTTTCGTTAGGAAATCTGTGTCGAAAACTGATCCCAAGGCCCGAAATATAAAGAAGACTCGGCCATAAAGCCATCCAGAATATGCCTTGGGCGAAAAGTTGTCTTTGTGGAAACCGTCTCGGCGGTTATCCATATGTGCCCTTTCGTCCGAAAACCGTCGAACACGCTTTCCCAACGTGCCTTAGCTCAGATGGCGTAGTTCAGATCCGCACCTGATCCGACCATCGGTCTGATAATAGTCTTGACCCAACCAACTTGCTCACCGTCGAACACTCCACCGAGTTGAGTTGAGCTCTCCCGCAGTTGGTCTAGCTGACTTAGCTGGGTCTAAGCTGACTTAGCTAACTGAATTCAGCCTGAGCTCGGTCCAGCTCGCCCTAATCTCCATCCAGCTCCGTCCAGCTTGCCCAAGCTCGTCCAAACTTAATCCAGCTCGTGTAAACTCTTTCCTTAGCTCGTTCCAGCTCTTTTTCTCTATTTTTCCTTATTTTCTTGGCTAAGTTCGATCATTACTTGGACTTAACCCTTTATTCAGACCATGGAATGGTTGCCTTTTTTACTTACAACCGGCTTGTTCGTTCCCTCGTCCCATGGTCCGTCCCAACAATCCTATCTAGGATCGGGGATGCTACAAATCAAACCAAGCAACTCTGCAATTACTAACCTTACCAAGAAGAAAGCTCCAGCCACCTTAAAACTGCTTTTCCAGGTAATGTAACGTGGCATACTTAGAAAGGGAAGAAAGATGTTGTACCTCTACAAGTTTCGAGGGCTACATGCCTCTACATGTTTCTAGGAACCACAAATGTCTAATAAAGGAGCCAATGATACGTACAACTACAAACTTCCAATGAAGTAGGTCCAAGGCCTCGTGCCTTCATGATCGTATAAGGAAGACACAACAAAGACAAAAAGGGCAAATAAGATAAGTGTAACCCAAGGGGCAACACGAACAAAAAAATCCCATCAACTTACCCACAAAGAGGGGGATGGAAGACAAAGCAACAATTTACTAGAATACGTTTGTGAAACGCTGAGAGTGGCTCACCCAAGTGGGAGCATAGAACAACCAGAACTGATCACAAATGACATCATGAAGTGCTGGGAGTGGTTTACCCAAGCGGGAAGCGGAGACATCAAGAACGAGTCATTCAACCAAACTACAAAAAGAGAAATCCAAGGATGGACTTATAATGTCCTAATATGCAGAAAAAAACAGCAATCCCTAAGTATGAAGCAAGAACGCTTACTCTTATGCATAAAAAAATGTCTGCAATACGCCCACTCCTACATAAGAAGTGAGGCCGCTTAATCTTCACATGAAGAATTATCTTAGCCATGTCATCTCCTGCTATCCACAAGACAAATTTCGGCTCCATACCTGGGTTAATTCCTGCCTCCGGGTGAATATGGGCTCTTGAACATATAAGATCATGTTACCTCTGCTATTCAAACCGAAGGGTGGAGAAGTACTGGTTGCTCTGCCATACAAAACACGAGAACGCAGAGACTGCTGTCTTGGTGCGAAGAGGAAGGAGCAGGCAGTACATGTGTACTACATCCACACAGTCATTCGGAAATCATGAGCAGACAGCCCTCCATCAGTTATAACATCCATGAAATCATGGCCTACTTCCAGGCTCATCTGATCGTGGTGATATCACCATTTAGAAAATAATGATCCATAAGCCAAAGGTATAATGGATAAACGCCAAGTGGGCAGAAAAGGTCTCAGCATCCCACAACCTCCGGGTTTTCAAGAGGATAAATCCTAGAACCTCCAGGTTTTCAAAAGAATAAATCCCTGTCCTCTGGACTTCAACATGGTAAATCCTAGAACCTCCAGGTTTCAAGAAGATATATCCAAGATTTTAGAATTCTGGAAAGGAAAGCTTTGAAACCAGCTAAGAATATATGAGATTGCAGGACCAAGTGTTCCACAAAGTTCCGTCAACCAGGAAGCTGTCTTATATAGCTTGAGGACATCTGTATGGCTCACATCCAATCAAAATTGAGAGTGGTCCACCTCTGGGGGACAGAATACGATGCAGAATTGAGCAAATACCTATGTGTTTGAGACAGCCAATAGGAAATCACCTCCGGGTCATGAAATGGTTCTCAAGGACAACATCTACTAACCCTCTTGGATCGGAGCACTCATTTTTAGAACCTCCAGGTTCCCAAGGATAAATATTTGGGTCTTCCAGGATCGAACAAGAAGCCCTTCAAAACTTTGTATTCCAAAGAAGAGGCTGCAGAAACTCCGGATTCTTACGCAACATGCTTTGATACCTCAGGGTAAAACGGCGAAGACTCAGCCTCCACGCTTCAACAACGTGTCTCATTCTTCCTGAAAAAGGAAGGAGAAGTCACATATTTTTATATCGAGTGCTACTTAGTACATAACTTCTCCTGCCAAAGGTCAGGGTGCGTCCCCAAAAGACTAAGCAGAAAGATAAAAGGAACAAGTAGCAGAATACTGCTTCACCAGGGATAATTAGTTCAGAACATCATTCTCCAGCTCATATCTAATCCTGAGGCACAAAATAATGAAAAATGATGTACTCATTGAATTAAATCGATATTTCATTTTCTTAATCCGGCCATGTTTCATTCAGATCCAGTATCATGTGGTCACGTGCAACCAAGGTCATGCACTAAAGAAATCTTTTCTTAATCATTGTAATGCAAATCCGAGATAAGAAATTTCTGGTTCCGGGCAGGACAACCGATCACCTAAGGCCGATTCCAACAGATACATGTGCTTTCATCAGCCATATAATGATGTATGCCCATTGTAGCCTTCTACTACACGTGATTCCTGATCCAGGCCAGGAACCATAAATTAAAGAAAAGAGATCAAGTACCCACTGCATTACATCAATGATTCCTTCCCTTGATTATGCCATGCAAAAGTTGAACCAGACTACTAAAAGGCTCCGCCAAGAAACGAACCTTGTCATCCTCTGAACTGGAAAATGGGATCATGGATCCGAGTCTGGAAATGCTTATCGGGAAGCAATCATCCTTCAAATATATATGACTAAGATCTCCACTCTCGGGTTAATTTGGGGTCCAAGACCAGTACACGTCGCCTCCCCGTCTCGTCATCAAGGAAAGACCAGCCCACGTCGCCTCACCGTATCGCGATGGTGGTGGGACCGATCCATCTGGACCCTCTGGTCCTCACCCTCATGACAAGACCACCCATCTGGATGTCCATCCCATCCCGCCATCTCGCCTTGCCATCACAGAGATACCACACACCACTCTGTCTCGCCTCACCGTCATGGTTAGACCTCACACCCCACTGTCTCGTCTTGCCTCACGGAAAGATCACCAGCCGACCGTCTCGTCTCACCCTCATAGCGATAACGATCCACGCCCCATTGTGTTGACCTCATGGCAAGATATATCACCACTCTTGTCTCGCCCTCATGGCGAGACCGAGCACCAGCCACTCCTTGTCTCTCCCTCATGGCGAGACGATCGCCAGCTGTCCGTCCTCTTGACCTCATGGTGAGACCGATCGCCATCTGTCCGTCCTCTCACCCTCATGGCAAGACCAATGCTTTCCCAACTCGTATGGGCCTCATGGAGAGACCATCCCGTTTGCGACATCCCATCTGCCCTTATCCAACTCTCGCTACGGTCTTCTCAACCCGATTGGAGTTTCCATTGAAATTGATGACGAAGAAACAAGGTGTGTTTCTTGTAAAAATTTTGGGCAGTCCAACGATGTGGAAAAGGACTTTGGATAAACTAACGATTTCTTTGAGAATTGAGAGTAAAACGCGCAAAATCGGAAAAATATCCGAAGCGGCTTAATACACGACGAACGTCCAGTTACGATGTTAACTCAAGAAAAGCCTCAAGTCCGATTTAATGACGATCAAACTCGATTGAGACAAGGGAAATGGAAAGAAGAGGATAAATTCTAACTTTCCGCGATAAACATGAAGGATCCACGAAATAAGGAAAATCTTTAGGGAGAGATAAATCAAATCAAGGGGAGAAAGTGAAAGCTAACCATCCTTGGTACCATATATAAGAGGAGCCTAGATGAAGTGCGTAGGGGATCCGAAAACTAGACCTCAGGAAGTTTATGTTATCCTTAGGAGAACTTAGGACTTAAGTGGCTAGACTAGCGAGTTCAACACTTGGAACATTTCACTTCTTTGTTCTCTTGTTCTCCATTGTTGATGAGTTTCCGTCCATCATGTTTTCGTTGAAACTCTGTATGCTATACTTCATCTTACGATATTTTGTTACTTTTCACTTTTTTTGTATTTGTGTGTTTACGCAAGAAATCCGGATCCTCGAGGAAAGTTGGGAATCTTGGCTTTCCTCCATTAACAAAAATCAACAGTGCCAGTTCTGGTTCCCACAGTTTGATGCTAGAAAAAGAGGGAGGGGTCCAATTCTCTAACTCCAAATCACCGATCGGGCGAAAGACAACATGTCTGACAAAGAAGGCAACGTCATCACATCATTTAAAACCAGGGCAATATCCAATCTGAAAAAAAAACTGTAACGATCTCCTGGTCATTGAATTGAAAATATGAGATTTCGACGTTGTAAGAATATTATTCGTCATAGGAAGCTTGGATGATATCATGTTAAAAATTTCCCTCGAGAGAATTAAAATCGAACTATCTGAAATCACATAAAGTCTGAGCCCAATAGTGTAATTCTCATGGGAAACTACTATGATCATCAGCTCAATAAACCTCGTGGTCAAAGCTAGGAGCAGTACCAAAGTTGCGGAATTTTTTGTCATTGATCACCCTACATCATACAATGCAATCATGGGCACTACTTGACTAAACTCAATGCAAGCTATTCCGTCAACATACCACCTATGCCTTAAGTTTCCAACTCCAGAAGGAAGCAAAACAATCTGGGGAGATCTGAAAGTATAGCAAATATGATTCACTGAGTAATTAAAATGAAAACATTCCGCAGCAGAACCATCATCGAAAAAGAGTTCCGATGAAAGCGTCCCAGAACAAGACGAAAATCTTTTGGAAATTTTGGAAAGTCGAGGCCCTAAAAGAAAAACAAGAGACAACTTACGAACATGTGATTTCAATATGCCTCGATCATAAGTTCCCCAAGCACTGCGTCGAGATTGGCACTAACCTCCCGCGAATCATTGAACACGGAACTTATAACCTGTCTAAAGCAAACTTTCACACGTTCGTCTGGGCTGCAAAGGATATGCCAGGTATTGACATCAAAATAACATGTCACGAACTTAATGTCAACCTAACTTTCAAACCAGTCAACAAAAAAGACGAAATTTATGATGCGTCCCTAGGATGCTCTTTGGTTGATGGGAATGGATAGATCCTTGCAAGAACGAATCAGAGACTCAAGTCCTTCAAGGCGTGTGGATTGAATGGTGACACAAGAGGGATGGATGATCTCTTGATACTCCTAGATGAATAACTTGGATATGACACACCAAATTAGACACCCTTAGGTCTCTGGATATTACACACCAGAACTCGACACCTTCTAGAGAGAGAGAGCCGACAAGAATGAATGTAACTTGTTTAATAAAAGACTGGATGATTACAAGAGGGTGTAGAGAACCCTTTAAATAGGAAACCAGAGAACATACTCTCTAGGGTTTCGACCATAAACCAAAAAAGGAAAGAAAGAAAACTATAGTCTAAGTTTAACATAAGTTTAGAATGAAATAAAAATGGAACTTCATGTAGTCTTGGACCGAGAATAGCACTTAGGTGATGTGTAGACAAGTTGTGGCCTCGTTAAAAACCTCCCTCCTGGAAAACCTCGTGGGACAAAACCAAAAGCAAGGAAAAGAGCACACACCCCATGTCTTGCCTAGACACTAACTCAGCTTGATGTAGAGATGGCTTGAATGGTGATCAAGACATCTCGGATCAGACCTTGTCCAAGACTTTGTTGTTGTGGATGTGAAGTGAGTAATCCAACAACATTCTCCTTAAGCTTCTTGACTCTGGAACGAGTCATGGGACCTTCAGGAATGGCTAGAGCATCCTCATCACGTGGTTGATGCATTGTGGCTTCATGTGGCTCATCTAGACTCTCCTCCTTGTTCTCCTTAGTGATCCGGTCCATGATCACAACAAATGCACTCTTAAAGGTTGCATCCTCAAGCTCTTCAGGTTCAGGTTCATGCTTCCATTCTTTGGTGCTTTCCAGGATCACATCAATTTAGGACCAGGATGTGTCATTGTAGTCAACAATGAAGTGAAAGACTTTAAAATTTGGATAGATAACCTAGGTCAGATTTTCCCGACTGGCTCGCAAAGCAATGTAGTGGTCAAAAAGTAAAACAGAAAGTAGCGAATCTGCAGTGGATTTTACCGATCTCAACAAAGCATGTCCGAATGATAGCTTCCCCTTGCTGCACATCGACTATCTAGTCGAAAGCGAATGCAGGAAACAAGCTCCGATCATTCATGGATGTTTTCCTCCGGGTACAATCAGATCAAGGATGAACTTAGATGTCCGTGAGAAGATGACTTTCTTCACTGATCCGCGGCAGATACTCTTACAAGGTTATGTTATTTGGCTTCAAGATGCAAGTGCGAACTATAAACAACTCATAAATAATATGTTTGCTGAGCAGCTAGAAAAAATCATGGAAGTTTACATTGATGATATGCTCGGAAATCTCCCGAAGAACAGAAATATGTCGACATTTATGAGAATACTTTGAGGGATTGAACCTACACAGTATGAAACTGAACCTGACAAAATGCCGGTTCGGCCGTAGCATCGGGTGAATTCCTTGGTTACCTCGTCACAGTACAGAGGAATTAAGGCTAACCCAAAAAAGAACAATGCACTAATTAAAATAGATTCCCCGGAAAATAATGAGAAGTGTAGAGTCTAACCGGCAGGGTCTCGGCTCTCAGTCGCTTCATCTCAAGGTCTACAGATAACTGTCTACCTTTTAGCGACACTTTAAGAGGAAACAAAAATCCAAATGGCCCAAAGAGTGCGAGAAGCTTTCAAACATCTAAAACACGACTTGCCACCCCTAGTATTTGCAAAATCCATCGAGGGAGAACCCGTATTTCTCTATATTGTGGTATCTGCAACAGTGGTAAGCAGAGTTTTAGTAAGGCGAATAACACATCGAGCAAAAAACGAAATTTGTACGTAAGTAAAACTTTGACAAATACTTAGACACAAATACTTAGGTCGTCCATGGGTATTATGGTGATTTGTGATAGTTTTTGGGCTTGCGTCGGCCATAAAAAAAGTCGGGCCTGTCTTCGGGGATCACTGCAGATCGACACCAAGGCTGTGCAGTCGATCGACACTCATTGCATCTTCTTGACAGCTTCCTCTCGCGAGGCAGATTGACCAGACTTCAGTATATCGTGCATACTTTAGATCTAACCATCGGATGGACCTCAAACTGGTGGCATTGGAAGATAACTCAAATATCTATCCTATTTCAAATTATCAGCTCAATCTCACAGTGGGAATATCTCCATTCATTGCTAAATATTTGACGCATCTGCGCAGTTCTGCATTTCTACAAGCTCCAGAATCACCAAAGTTCTGCAGAATGTCTGATATCATGCAAATACTCTAAAACATACTCCAAAAACAAATAATAGAATCTATCTGTCTACATATGGAGCATGATAACAACTTGATACTTTGGTGCTCTCTAGTGTCGGGTCTGCAATGTCCTGAAGATAACTCTATCTTTCATGGATGTCAAGTGATGTCGATTGATAACCGGGGTAAGTGTTGATCGATGATGAGATCTTAGGGTCGATCGACATTGAGATCTTAGTGTCAATTGACGCCGAGGTCGGATCGATAAATATCCAGCTTCTTCTGCTCTGCTCGGCTTAGAGCCACGAAACTTAATACCCATTTCTACGTACTCAGAAGGCTGTCGTGGAATCTCGTCTTCTTTGTTCATTTGCCAAATTTCAAGGATCTTTTCCCACATATCATTGATCTCTTTTTCTCGAGCTTCTGCCGCTTCATCGAGAAATTCATACAGGAATGCTGTTTCAATATCATCCCAGCGAGTCAAAGATTGTAGTTCCAGTCGACTAAACCAGCTAAATGCATTCCCATAGATAGAATAGGGGAAGATCTTGCAGGGCATGTGGTATTCAGACACTTCATTCTTCTCGCTCCTTGAGACTAGATCCACAAGTTCTTCGATGTTCCTTCAGATATTCATGAGGCAACCCTGAAAAGAGTTATGAGCTGCCCAATCATACCATTCACGGCTCATCTGGAAGTCATTTATCTCAGCAACAGCAATGACCTCAGGGATCACAGCTCCTTGTGCATTAATCAGTTGTCCCTATTGATATAGCCTATTTATTACCAGTTTTAGGCCATGTTATAGACTCTATTTAGGGTCTGTTATGTGTGCCTAGGCTATATTTTAAGGTCTTTACAGGTCAGGTAAATTTTTGAGATATATGGAGATACTTGAAGCTTTTGGAGAAATTAGAGGAGAATAATATGTAGCTGATCGTTGTGAGAGTCAAAGTACAAGACTACCATCGATCGACGACACAACGCTGGCGTCGACCGATGCAGTATGACCAAGATCGATCAATGTTGAACATTAGCCATCGATCGAAGTCCAATTCGCAGACAGGCGATTTTCAAGCCCAAGTTAGAGACAAGACACAAGATTACAAGATTAACCGTGGATGAGTTTTGACTTAGACTTTAGGGTTTTATATCTATACTTTATGTATTGCACCAAAAAGAAAAGGAGGGGGGGTGCTGGGTGCCTAGGTTTGTGGCAAAAGTGTGTGTGTGCACCAGTATTTATATATGCATAACATTAGAACCCTAGTATTTTATCTATGCATTATATTCAGATTATTATTCTTACTTTGATTATGTATGAGTAGTTATCAACTAGATCTAGGGTTGAATGATAGCAATCATGGATTAGCCCAAAAGTAGGATTGCTAGGTTAAGTTAATATTCATCAATTGAGTTGTGCTTAATGCTTGCATTCTAGAGTAGCTAACAAGGATCTTGAAAGTAGGACATGGACGACTATGAGAGTAGGTTCTGTGCCATAATAGACTTGACGTGAGTGTGTTTTTATGTTTAATAGGGTAATAATATCCTAAACAAAAAAACTGTCAGATTAACCCTTAATCCTAACACACAATACAATAATACTCTTGTCAAGAGTGATAAGGTGTAGTACTCAGAGATCGAATCCACAGAGAACAAAGGCACACAATAGATTTCTTATTTCTAAAGCCTAAGCTAGGAAACTATATATATTGGTAGAAAGTAATCATGTCAAAGAAATATTCCATATTATAAGGTATAGATGCAATATGGAAATATGCTAATAATGTAAATATGGAAATATGCTAGTAATGTAAATATGAAAATATGCTAGTAATGTAAATATGAAAATATGCTAGATCTAGGGTTTCAGGCAAGTGGATTATAGTAGATAGAAGTTAAAGGTATTTAATCATGGAACTCGAAATCTAATGTAAAAGACAACAGATCTCGCATGCGCGCCTAATCTATTGACCAGGGCCAATGTCTCAGCTCTCGCTTGTTGACACGGAATAACCGTCGATTGATGGCAATGATCCTGCGTCAATCGATAGTTTCTTGAATCAAGTGTTATGACCTAATTCGATAAGTTCACTAGATTGACTAAATAAACTCTCGTTTGATTCTAGCAACCTAGGCTCAACAGAATAGATTCTGTTAGTAGACCATGCTCTCCCTTGCGCCTAACTATCTTATTATCAGGGTTCTAGTTAGCTACTCTAGAACACAAGGAATAAACACAATTATATTAATAGATCTAATAATGACCTTAACAATTCTATTGTTTGACTAATCCATCAGTACCATTGATAAACCCTAAACCTAGTTGACAATTTCTATGTAATTATTAAAGTAAGAATAATTATCTGAATAAAATGCATAGATAAAATATTGGGGTTTCAAAGCACATTTAGAATACACTAGCAAAAACTAGCACACACACAAAATCTTGCCCCCTTAACACTAGCACTCTTAGCATGGTGAAATACATAAATTATAGATATAAAGCCCTAAAGTCTAGGTCAAAACTCATCCAAGGGTAATCTTGTAATCTTGTGTCATGTCTCTACCTTGGCTTGAAAGTCGGCTGTCTGCGAACTGGGAAATCGATAGATGGCAGATGTGCAACATCGATTGATCTAGGTCATGTAACATCGGTCGACGCCTACGTTGTATCATCGATCGATGGTAATCTCGTACTTCAATTCTCTTCAATGATCAGCTACGGATTATTCCTCTCCAAATTCTCCAAAAGCTCCAAGTATCTCCATATATCTCCAAAACGTATTTGGACCTGTAAAGACCTCAAAACGTAGCCTAAACATACATAACAGACCCTAAATAGTGTCTATAACATGGTCTGAAACTGGTAATAAATAGGCTATATCAACTACCCCAAACTTAACCTTTTGCTTGTCCTCAAGCAAAAAGCCTGTGAAAGATGTTTTGAAAAGCGAAGACTCACATATTGTCTAAGTATAACTGTCACCTTGCTTTATTGCAACCACATCCTTTAAAGCCAATCACAGAGAAATTTATATACCCTATCCTAGTATGGCAACCAAATCCATTCAACCAAAACTTAGCAAATACTAGCCTGACTCGCCCCTCTACTGATTTCATTTCTTTGCATAAAATAAAACTGCAGGCTTTACCTTGGGAGTATCAATCAAGGGACACATGGACTCTTACCTCTGCAAGTATCTGAACACATAGGTAGCCTTCTCTGATTCATTTCCTCTCTCTCTTCTCACTTCTTCTCAGTCAATGTCTCCCTTCTTTTGAGGGTATCATTTTATTTTCTTAATTGACTGAGACATTTGGATAGGCTTCCATGAATCAACCCCTAATAGTTTTTACCACTAGATCTTGTTCACTTCTTTTTGACCTTTTATCTCTTTCTAGGATCATATGAATCAAGCTTTAATGGTTGTAGCCACCAAATCATGTTCGACTCCTTTTAATCTGAAGGGGAGAGAGAGGGGAATCAGAAGCACCAAGACTTTTAACTTCCAGACTTACAGAAGGAATCCGATCCAAAGTATACCAAATCCCAAAGCAAGCAAATAATGTCACGATTAGTGTTGGAAATCAGCTTCGGTTCCTCCAAACTTTCTAAGCAAGTTTGATAAAGTGGCAGGGTGATCCACTTTGGTATCTCTAGTAATCCCTGCAAATAACCATCTAAGAATGGTGCTGATAGCATGGTTAGTCAATAATAAATCTAGATCATAGTCTCCTTCTTGACTCAATAAAACTTTTTTGAAAAAATTATATAGATAGTAAATAAAACTCAAAAACAAAAAAATAGCATTAGCGAACCTTCCTCACACTTAAATTACACTGTCCCCAGTGTAATCCTCCCCGGATTGGTTAGAAAAAATAAATCATAAGTAATTAGCTTAAGTATAGAACTCGATACCTCTCTCTGTAAGAGAGCGTTGATCAATGGTCGGATATGGGTGTCGATCGATGCTAAACCCGTAAGTTCCTATTGCTTATAAAAACTCGAATTAAAACACAATATCAGTAATAATTCTCCCAAACTTTTAAGACCTAATTCGATAAGTTCACTAAATTAACTAAATCAAACTCTCATTTGTTTTTAGCAACCTAGCTGAACAGGATTAAGTCTGGCAGTAGACCATGCTCTCGCTTGTGCCTAACTATCCTATGATCATGGTTCTAGTTAGCTACTCTAGAACACAAGCATAAACACAATTCTATTGATAGATCTAATCATCACCGTAGCAATTCCATCGTTTGGCTAATACATCAATACCATTAATAAACCCTAAACCTAACAAGAGATCTACTCAAACATGATCTTTGTCACATAAATCATAGAAGAATAGAATATATATAGAGAATAGAAATCAAATAAAGAACCAATGGAGTTCCAGGATGACTCTGAAGGAGTTCCTCCTTTCTCTCCTAACCCTAGAACAATAGATAGAATATAGCTTTCTAGCGTAGCCGTCAACAATGGCTTAGAAAACATATAAATAAGGTTTTAAGTCGTGCATAGGCATTCTGGTAATTTATGGTGGCTTCTGAGCTTTTGTCATTCTTGAAACAAGTCAGGCCTGTCTTCTGGGATCACCGTCGATCAACACCAAGGCTTTTCCGGCGATCGAAAACTCATTCATCTTCTCGACAGCTTCCTCTCGCGAGGCAGACAAACCACTCTCCAGTAAAGCAAGCATAACATTGGTTGTAGGATGCTGATTGACCTCAAACGGTGGCATTGGAAAGAAAACTCAAAGATCTATATTATTTTAAAATATCAGAGCAATATCACCATGCGAAGGTCTCCATCAATAGCTAAACATCTGACGCATCTGCACAGTTTTTCATCTCTAAAAGCTCCAGAATTACCAAAGTTCTCCAGAACGTACATGAACCTGAAAATACTCTAAAACATACTCCAAACACATATAATAGATTTTAAATAGGGCTGATATCATGTATAAATATTGGTAAATATCAGGCCCTATCAACTCCCTCAGACTTAACCTTTTGCTTGTCCTGAAGCAAACAAGCTTGTGAAAGAGGTTTAGAAACGCGGAGACTCACATGATGTCTAAGTATAACTATCACCCTACTTTGTTGCAACCATATCCTATCAATTCAATCACAGAGAAACTTTATATTTCATATCCTAGTATAGCAATCAAATCCATTCTACCAACAAGTTAGCAAATACTAGTCTGGCCCGCCCCTCTACTGATTTCATTTCTTTCCATAAAACAAAAGTGCAAACTTTACCTTGGGAATATCGACCAAATGACACATGGACTCTTACCCCTGCAAGTATCTGAGTACACCTGTAGTCTTCTTTGATTTCGTTCCTCTCTCTCTCTGTTCTCACTTCTTCTCAGTCAATCTCTCCCTTCTTTTGAGGATATCATTTTATTTTTTAATTGACTGAGATATTTGGATTGACTTTCATGAATCAAGCCCTAATGGTTTTTGCCACCAGATCTTGTTCACTTCTTTTGACCTTTATCTCTTTCTAGGATCATATGAATCAAGCTTTAATGGTTGTAGCACCAAATCATGTTCGATTCCTTTTATAATATGAAGGGGAGGGAGAGGGGAATCAGAACCACACATACTTTTACCGGAAAAATGGCCTATTTCAACATGAACTTTTCGCGTCGTGCCTATTCCTTCACGAACTTTGTAGTAGTGCGTATTCCACACTGAAATAAACAAAAAATTTAAAATACTATATGAACTTTATGCGTCGTGTCTATTCCTTCACAAACTTTATAGTAGTGCGTATTTCACAGTGAACTAAACAAAAATTCAAAAAATACTACATAGACTCTCAAAATCGTGCTTATTTATTTATAGATCGTTAAAAGTGTTAGTCATTCGTTAATTTACCAAAAACATCATTTTGAATAAATTTTGTGAAATTAATAATTAAAAAGAAAATATAGACTCTCAAAATCGTGCTTATATATATTGACTGTCAAAGATAATAGTCATCATTTAGTTTATCAAGACTTTATTTTGGATAAATTCTATGAAATTATCCGTTGTTTTTTATTTTTTCAATTTTACAAAATCTATCCAAAATGACGTTGTTTTGATAAATTAATTTATGACTAACACATTTGACTTGCTGACAAAAAAAGACTAACACATTTGACAATCAATATATAATATATATATATATAACCACGATTTTGAGCGTCGAAGGTGTTAGTCTTTTTTGTCAACAAGTCAACGGTGTTAGTCATATATATATGTATGTATGTATATTAACCTCAAAAGTGTTAGTATTTTTTTTGTGAGAAAATCAAAAGTGTTAATCATATGTTAATTTATCAAAACAACGTCATTTTTATAGCTTTTGTAAAATTAAAAAATTACAAAACGACGGATAATGGATGACTAACACCTTTAACGGTCAATATATAAATAAGCACGATTTTGAGAGACTATGTAGTATATTTTGAAAGTGTTAGTCATACATTAATTTATCAAAACAATGTCATTTTGGATAGATTTTGAAAAATTAAAAATTTAAAAAACGACGAATAATTTCATAAAATTTATCCAAAATAAAGTCTTCAAATAAATTAAAAGATGAATATTACTTTTGACAGTCAATATATATATAAGCACAATTTTTAGAGTTTATATTTTATTTTTAAATTTTTATTTTCACAAAATTTATTCAAAATGATGTTTTTTTGGTAAATTAACGGATGACTAACACTTTTAACGATCTATAAATAAATAAGCACGATTTTGAGAGACTATGTAGTATTTTTTGAAAGTGTTAGTCATACATTAATTTATCAAAACAATGTCATTTTGGATAGATTTTGTAAAATTAAAAATTAAAAAAATGACGAATAATTTCATAAAATTTATCCAAAATAAAGTCTTCTGATAAATTAAAAGATGACTATTACTTTTGACAGTCAATATATATATAAACACGATTTTGAGAGTTTATATTTTATTTTTAAATTTTTAATTTCACAAAATTTATTCAAAATGATGTTTTTTTGGTAAATTAACGGATGACTAACACTTTTAACGATCTATAAATAAATAAGCACGATTTTGAGAGTATGTAGTATTTTTTGAATTTTTGTTTAGTTCAATGTGAAATACACACTACTATAAAGTTCGTGAAGGAATAGACACGACGCATAAAGTTCATATAGTATTTTAAATTTTTTGTTTAGTTCAGTGTGGAATACGCACTACTACAAAGTTCGTGAAGGAATATGCACGACGCGAAAAGTTCATGTTGAAATAGGCCATTTTTCCTACTTTTACCTTCCATACTTGCAGAAGGAATCTGATCCAATATATTCCAAATTCCAAAGCAAGCCAAATAATGTCATGATTAGTGTTGAAAATCAGCTTCAGTTCCTTTAAACTTTCTAAGCAAGTGTGATACAGTGGCAGGATAATCTCTAAGTAATCTTTGCAAACACCTTCTAGTAATCTCTGTAAACAAACGCTTCTACTAATCTCTGCCAAACACTTTGGTATCTCTAGTAATCTCTTCAAACAACCTTCTAAGAATGGGTGGCTAAAGTATGGTTAGTCAATAATAAATATTGATCATAGTCCTCTTCCTTGACT